>VZTO01013369.1:44998-124476 GCA_013400615.1 Syrrhaptes paradoxus
TTTTCTAAGCTCTGTGTTTCTTTCAGAATTTTAATCTACATAGTATTTTTTTTTTGTTGGAGTGTGTGTAGCATTCTGCAACAACAAATGCTTTGCTGCATCATTTATCATCCTTTGCCTTGAGGAAGGTCTATACAATTATCTTTGTGCTTGTGTTGCACACTACTCTGCAGGCTTCTGAACTCCCACAGTGGAAGACACATGTTAGAGAAAATGCATAGCTGCTTCTGAAAGCCTATCCTTGAAGGTTATATAGTTACATCCCCTTATACAAAGTAAACTGTTTTTTCGTTACTGTTCTCTGGCTTATAGCACCACCTACAAGCTACTTTAAAATTGCAGATACAGGCTGATGTTCTCTGCATGTTTGTGCACCCTGTTCTGTGATGCAGCTGCAATTGCCCACTCTTTTGCAGCCTCATGAGAGCATCAATGGCTTCAGCTATGGCAATTGGCTGCTATTAAGGATACTGTGGCTCAGTGATTTTGCCTGTGTCTTGGAACCACTGAACTTCATCCAATTCTGAAGTTCAATACAAGTACCTGCATTCCATTTATTCCTCAGCTTAGGATTTTAATTAATGAGGGAGGAGGAGGAGCCACAGAAGAGAGTCTTTGTTAGCACTAAGGATGGTCTGTGTGCTAAAACTTGGTGAACTAGTGTAAAAGGCAATGATGGAAGATCAGCTCCAAAGACAGTCATTATGGGAAACCAAAAGCAACATTATTGCTCCTTCTTCAGGTGGAGCTTCATGCTAAACCACTGGGTTTTTTTACTTTCCCCTCAAACTCTTGCCAATTTAACAAGTTTGATTACTTAGGTTTTGTGAGAGTGAAATAAGTCACATTCTGACAGAGAAATAACTGAACTGCACTTCCCAAATATCAGTAAATTATTGCAATGGCTGTAATGGCTTTGGTGGAGTTTTTTTTTTTTTCCCCTGTCTTTCTCAAAGCACAATATTCCTCATGTACTTTCATGGCTCTATGCACAGTCCAGGAAATATTTGTCCATAGCTCTGCTGTCAGTTAATCCCTCTGCCTAGTGTAGCTGGCTAACTTTTACTCTGGTCGAAATGGTGATGATACAATTTATTCTTTCATTTCTGTTAAAAAAAATATGCTATTTGTACTCACAAAAATAGAAAGCACTTACCAGTATGGATGCACTCTACAGCTATCAGAATAGCTAGCACATAGCTATTGCAGCTGCTATAACAATAGAAAATGAAGTCTGGGTTCATACAGGTTCTTCTTGCTGTTGTTAAGTAGAAGAGGGAGGAGATTATTCAGTTCTGTTTGAGGAAAATATTGTTTAAATTGAAAAACTGTCAGTATGCCTCCTAATAAAACTTATGATCACTGATTTATCCAATATGAGCATTAATTATGGCTTGTTTGATGTGTGTTCATCTAAAACTTCTTCCACAGTATCTTACTGGTTTGTTTGATTTGGGTGGCAAGGGTATGAGACAAAGATACCTGGTGTGAATATTACCACAAAAGCATAGGCACTCTTAGCAAGAGAGCACATAATCTTCCAATGTAAAAGGAACCATTGATTTGCCAAGTGCATCATTATTAGCAATGGGTATTTTTCTGCCTGGGAGTAGCAGTCCTATTTCATCATGTAGGTATGAACTTCCTGACAATGTTACTGACTCCTGCTGGTAAACTTTGGAAAGCATATTGCTGAGCTGCAGGCACTTTTATTTTATTTCTCCTTCCCTTGCTTCGTTTTTCTATATTGCCAAATACTTTTGCATAGGGACGGGATTCAGTATTTGAGAATTCATAGGCTCCTGCTACTTCTTTGCCAAGTGAAGTGATAATGAACTTGTGGCATTCAGAGCTGGCTGTTATAAGGGTAGTTATGTCATAAGAATGTGGTTTCAGGTGGGGTAAATATGCAGTAGGAGCAGAAGAAATGTCAAGTAATTATACAGGTTTCATATTAGCTACTGTAGTAATACAACCAAAAAACACACCTCCTCAGCAAAGAGGCAAAATTGTTTCTAAACTGCAAATAGCTCAAAATTTTTGCATATCACAACAGGTGCTCTTTTAGATTCTATTAATTTGACAGAATACCAACTGGCAGACAACAAAGATTTGTTTTGTAGCGCATATTATGTTTTTTACTGAGCTTTTTATTATATGTTATATGTAAGAGAGAGGTAGATTTTTGTAACATAGTAACAGATGACAACTCTAGTCCAATAATTTTAACAAAAACTGTTATGTAAGAACAGTGCTTTAGATGTCTGTGGGAACAACTGTAAAAATGACTTTATTCTTTCTTTTAGCAAGATACCTTGCTGTCATGGAGAAAACAAGGAAGGCCAAGTGACAGCAGAATAACAGATGTGGAAGCTTTAACTACAAGAAAATCAAATGAGAGCTTTAATTTGGGGGTTTAAGATGATGGCAAAACTTTCTGCAGAGCCTCTGCTGAGTCAGTCACATCAGGAGGAAGTCTTGTGCTGTCCTTGCACACAACAGTTTGCTTGAATAGAACATGTTTTTCTGACAAGACACCCTCGTTTCCTCCCCTCTCTCCTTTTTTGTTTCCAAAAGCACAATGGAAGTAGGACTCTGAGGCCCCATTTAGGCCAGCATCTTCTTTGTCCAATTAGCAAACATCTTGCTTCACTGATTTGAAGAATTAATGTGACCACAGTCCTCTAACGAGTTACAATGTATCAACTCCATCCTGAACAGTATTAATTTTCACTTATCAGGGAATGACATATGGAAATGCTAAGAAGAAAGATTTGCTTGCACTCTTCTCCAACTGCTTTTTAAATGAGGGCTCAGCGTTGCAGGTTTTGTCCCACCTGATCCCATCTTATTGCTGATATTCATCTACTCGTATTGCTTAAACTGAATTACAGCTCGCACACATTGCATGGTTATTGTGTTCTCAGCAGAGTTCTTGAGCTGGTTCCTTAGCCTGTGTTTGGGTACATAGACCTGACTGTAGCAGCTGGGAGCCTTCATTTACAGGTTAAGGAAGTCCAGTTAACCTGGATACTAACTCAGCCACTAAGCACCTCTGTCCCCTGGAGGGACTGATGTACTCTGCTCCATGCCTCAGTTTTCCCTCTGTAAAATGAGGGTGGAATAAATCCACCTGTAAACTGAGGAGCGCAAAGGTAATAAATACTTCAGCAGATAGGAACAGCATCCACTGAAGCCTCCTTCCTTCATTTCCTTCATTCTCTGAGAAGACTTAAGCTTGCAGGGAAGGTGGACTTCTGAATATTATCAGTCACCAACCTCATGTCTGTGTCACCCCGCTGTCCCTTATGCTAATTCCTGAATCTTCTGATAAATGTATCCTTCCATGGCTTTTCATGCAGTCTTCTAGAGAAACCGTATGTACCGATAACAAATACCATCTGCTAATATTTCCTTTTTTTTGAGTCTTAATCTAACAAAGGTTCAGGCCATTGGGAACTAAAAAAAAAAATATTCCAATTTTACCACCTGATATAATGGTCAGGATGAGACAATTGTTCCTGTTTTCACAGTTCCCCTAAGTACATTTTGAGGGCGCTTACCCTTTCTTTTTATGCAGCAGCATGTAACTCTAGTGGTGCTATCAGTTTAGTGATCCTACCTGGAGTACAGGGTCTTCAGTTCTTTTGTTTTTTATTCCTACCATTTCTTGTCTTTGAATATCATCACTGAACATGGGATGGTCTTCCCTATTTAACTATAGTAATAGGAATCTCATAAGCTTCTTGCAGTTAAGAAATACTATCCTGCTAGAACAGATAAAATGTCCAGGATATTGGAGGCAAGAAAAGTTGTACCATAACTTTATTTTATTCCATAGTAAATAGAAGGTGAAATAGGATGATGTCAGATGGGCTGAGCCCTCTCTAATCTTCAATCTTCAGGATTATTGCATTTGAAAGGGAGAAATTTTGTTTATTCTTGCTGTCCAATTTAGTCCAAGCATTTGAAAAACTAGGGAGATTTTTTTAAAGTATTCAGTATCTTCACTTTGGTTTTCAGGAAACAGTTCCTACTGTACATTTCTGGTTTACGCAAGTCATCTGTAAAATGTGTGAATAAATTATCCATTTGAGAATCACCCTCTTCTATGTATCTGTGCCTTTTCTTTGCCTGGACTTATGGGTTTTTCACTTTTTTGTGTTACCTTTTTCCTCTGTACCCACAGTTGCTATAATTTCTCAACATTGCTTGATAGTCCTGCCTTTTTCTGTCTGAGTGTGTTACCCCTCTGATGACTCCATCCAAAAAAGCCAAGTAGGTACAGATAAAAATTCCTAGTTTCAAATATGTTTAAACAAAAAAAAAAAACCCCAAACAAACCTTCCTTCAGAGAGCCTGTGAAAAGTCTTGGACTGCTTGCTTTCCTGCAGAGAGCAATGTGGCTTAAAAAATAATGTGTATTTCACTTTTTACACTCTGCAGACCATGTGTGGAATGCAAAGTCTGAGATTCATTGAACATATTCATAGCTCTCTGTGCACACAAAATCTGCAATCAAATTGGCTATCATCATGCCATCAGGTTCTCTTTGATGGTCACGGCTGACTCAAACGGATAGTAAATGCTGGCTTTGCAGCTGACTTCTCAATCACAAAAATACTGCTGTCCTTGCATCTAACTGTTCTCACGTAATGCAGGCTCCCTCCTCCCAGAACTCAATTTCACTGCCACTGAACTGATGATAAAACCTGAGCACTGACAGCACGAACAATTGGCATTCTTAAAGGTAAACATGAAGCCTTATCACTTGGCTGCTGCTGCTGCAGATTGTGATAGGGAGATGTGTGCTGGGTAGTGACAATTCAAGATGAGAGATCACAACAAAGGGGTAAAAAAAAGTCTCTGTACTGATAGCGAAAATGCTTAATAGTTCTGATATACATAACTTTGAGCAAGGTACCTCCTCATCAAATTGTCACTATACATTTCCAAGCAGCTCAAATAACATAAGAACTAACAATAGTTTTCAATTTCACCTTGTATTAGCTTAGATATTTTTTATCTAATGGGTACAAGTGCTGTACATTTGACAAGAACAGGATGGGCCAGAATTCTAAATTATCGTGTATGAAGGGGTTATTGTGTTGAATTCTTCCAGCTATTTCCTTTGTTTAGCAGGTAGCACATGCTAAAACTTGAGTATTTGAGAGAAAGTTACCTTGCTTTCTAATTATGTTGGTCTATCCTTTGCTCCTTTGTTCATAGTTTCTCCAGTCCTAGAGAACATACAATATTGATGATCAGATCTGAGGCATGCTGGTAGTGCTAGCTATGATATTAGGTATTTTTTCTGTTTACCAATACACTGTGTTTTAACCCATACAGGCACTAGTGTTTGTGCTGTCCATAGAGGTAATTATCTCAAGTGCAAATTCACTCCTGTGCAATTCTGTTTCTAGTTTCACATTTAGCCAGTAGACTCCTCATCCCCCTTCCACCAAAAAATCTGTGCTCAGCTGCTGCTGAATTCTGTTCTTGCTTATGTTTTGGAGCTGTTTGCATCTCTGAGCTGTGCTACACATGAACTGCATTAAAATTTAAAAATGGGGATTCTCTGCTTCTCTTGCCTGGGCGGCTGATCTGACAGGTATGCCTGAAGTCTTCCAGGGCCTGCCCCTCTAGCCAATTCATTGGAGATGTTCAAATTGGTGGTATGAGTCAAAGCAAAGATGAGGAGCCAGGGGATTCCCTTACTTCTGCAGGTGAATGGTATTGTAGCCATTTGGGATTGGGATGACACAGTCATTCCCACTCTCTGACCTGCTAAATGTTTGAATACTTTTATGGGGTGAATCAGCTTCAAGATAAGAAATCGAGAACATATGTCCGACCATGGCAGAGTTTTAGGATACAGCAGGTCTGTGCTCAACATAAGCAAAGGAAACTTCTTAATTCAGGTACTGAATGGGGGTAAGGCATCTAATCTCTTCAGTATTCCACAGAGGTCAGCATGCTAGAACCTCCAAAATGTTTCTTTTGGTGCCCACTTCCTGTGCAGTCACTGTAGAGTCATTTGGGAATTCATGAATTCCAGTCAATCCAAAAATTATCTAGAAGTTAATTTTGTGTTTTGTTGTATCTATGCTTTGTTTTTAATTTGTGAGGGAGAAGAAAAAGAGTAGGTGCGAATGAAAACCAAGGTAAAGAAGTGAATAATCCTTCCCTAGTACACCGGGAGTTCAGATTCTAATTAGCTGGCAAGGTCCCCTCAAATTCTTACTGGTACAAGATGAAATAACCTGTCCAGTGACAGAGAAAGGAAATCACAGCTGTCTTCTAACAGGGCTCCACTCCCTATGGAGGGTAATTCAAACTTGTGCTGTGTTTTCTAGATTTTACATTATGAAGCTGTTTAAAATGAAGAGCATTTATTTCCTGGCCAAGCAAGGGTCAGGTGGATAAATGATTGGAAGTATGCTGCATATCCAGAGTTTAAACATATCTTGGTGAATATGGAAAAAGGCAGAGGTATTCCTCATGAAGGAAGGGAAAGAGAGTGCTAATTGCATTCATATTCATCACTTCAGGAGCTTGAGTTGATAAGGTGTTGATAGCTGTGATAACAAGCTGCATCCCCACGTAGCATCCCATTTCTACTTGTTGTTCTTTTTCCTAAAGCATTTGTACAGTGTGTCCCTGAAGAAAGGTTACTTTCTTGACCTGCTGTTTGTTTGTATGAAAAAGCTAAGGGCAAGTATAACATTAAAGCTGTTTCCTCCACTTTAACAAAATACCAAGTTTCAGTCAAGGGCAGTAGCATCATTATCACAGGCTGTATCCTAGACTTGCTTTGGCATTGCTTGGGATGTCTGATGCCAGGATGTGCTCTGTGTGGGATCTCTTAGAGCAGAGTTGCTGTATTTGAGCCCCTCATGAAATATACCCAAAGGCTGTCTTCCTTTGAAACGTCTCAATATCGTCTTTACTGTGGGTGGCTTCTGCTGCTCTTAATTAATGTGGGTTAAGCCCTGTTGTTTGGCAAGTAGAGACAGCAGTGTGAAGAAGTCTTGCTGCAGGAATTACTAAGTGATGAGCTTTTATTGATGGTCTTTGAGGGGAAAAGGGACTTCTGACCTGTTCCCCTAAGAAAAGAAAGAGTGTGATAAGCTTGAAATTATGGAGACTTATTTAGTGTTCACCTTTAACCTGTGCCAATCTCTGACATAGAAGGCCCTGGCTCTTACTTTGGGGAATGTCTTACCTTGTAAGGGTAAGCATTGACCAAAGCTCCAGGTGGGTTTCAGTTACAACCTCTTGTTAACTGTACTCAGTCTGGGAGGGTGGGGCAGTTGGGATTGCTGTCCAGGGTTGAAAATCCAAAGGAGGATTTCTTAAACTGTTTTGGGAAAATCTGTAATGGTTCTTTATCTTGGGATGAGATCTAGTACATGTAGGAGCTCTGTGCACCTTTAATTGAATTCTTAAGAGGCTTCTTGTCTTTGATAAAGATTTTTTTAATGTAATAGCTGACCAACTTGTATCTGGAATATTGGGGCATCTATTCTCTATCTTATTCTCTTTTGTTTTGTTTTTTTGTTCTTTTTTTTTGTGTGTGTGTGTGTGCTTGTTATGTGCCTTTTATCCCCTGCTATCTTAAAAAGCACTATGGTATGCTAATGTGTGATGAGCTTTTCACTGCATGGATTACAAGGTGCTACTGAGTGAATGCAGAGTTCAATTCTGCCCTTTTGAATGTTCTTTACGGTTGTCTTCAGGTTCATAATTATGTTCTATTAGATAACTTTTTTGCTTGTTTAAAATAATTATGCTTTCATGTACAGACCATGCAAGCAGAACAGACAATGAAAAAGAATATATTTTTTTCATGTTCAGTTCTCTCTTTCATGGTGTATTTGTGTGCCTATCTGTACAAGCTTAATAATGTCTTAACCTAGTTTTTTTTTGCTTTCACTGTGAAATAAGGTTCACAGAGGCTCATGACAGTAACCTCAATTTTGAAACAGAGGTGGAGAGGAAAGCACATCTTGAAAATACTGCTTTAGACAGTCCATTGCTAGATTCTCTGGAGTTATACAGACAAACCCTGTTTAGCTCTTTCCAATGTGTGTGGCTATTTCAGCAAATATAAGCAGATAAAATAATCACTGACTATTTGAAACACCTGACCAGATTAAAATAACTTCCAAGTTGCATTGTCACATCATGAGCACAGTTGAAATGTTGCCTGAATGTGGCAGGGAGGGGAGACCTGGAATGAAAGCTTAATTCAAAATTCTTTTAGGTGACATGAATTTGTTTAGCTAACTCAAGAACAAGAGGTCTAGTTTTGAACTTTAGAAATAGAGTACATGAGGACCCTGAGGAAGGTAAATATAAGCCAACATGGCTTCACAAGGGGCATATCGTGCTTGATGAAGTTGGTGGCCTTCTTTGGAGGGGTTACAGTGCTGGTGGATAAGGGAAGAGCAACTGACATAATCTAGATGGACTTGTGCAAAGCATTTGACACTGTCCTGCATGACTTCCTTGTCTCTAAATTGGAGAGACATGGTTTTGACACATGGACCACTTCATGGATAAGGAACTGGCTGAATGGTTGTACTCAAAGTGTTGGGGTCAATGGCTCAGTGTCCAAGGGGAGATCAGTGACAAGTGGCATTACACAGGACTGGTGTTGCTTAACGTCTATATTGACAACATGGACAGTGGGATTGAGTGCATCCTCAGCAAGTTTGCTGATGACACTAAGTTGTGTGACGTGGTTAATGTGCTGGAGGAAAGGGATGCCATCCAGAGGGACCAGGACAGGCTTGAGAGGCGGGCCCATGCCAACTGCATGAAGTTCAACAGGGCCAAGTGCAAGGTCCTGTATGTGCATCTGGACAATCCCAAGCACAAAGACAGGCTGGGCGGAGAATGGATTGAGAACAGCCCTGAAGAGAAGGACTTGGGGGTGTTGGTTGATGAGAAGCTGAACATGAACTGGCAATGTGCACTTGCAGCCCAGAAAACCAACCGTGTCCTGGGCTGCATCAAAAGAAGCATTAGCAGCAGGTCAAGAGAGTATAGGGACCCCTCTGCTCTGCTCTTGTGAGACCCCACCTGGAGTACTGNAATTTTTTACTGTGAGGGTCATGAGACACTGGAACAGGTTGCCCAGGGAGGTTGTGGATGCCCCATCCCTGGAGGTGTTCAAGGCCAGGCTGGATGAGGCTTTGAGCAACCTGGTCTAGTGGGAGGTGTCACTACCCATAGCACGGGGGTTGGAACTAGGTGATCTTTGAGATGCTTTCCAACCCAAACTATTCTAATTCTGAAAATATAGTGCCTTCATAGCTGGCAGATCTGCTTTTGTGAGAGGTGATAAATACAGATGTTTGAGTTCTGTAGTACAGACAGCAGAAACAAACAGCTGCTAGAGGACAAAAAAGGTTCTCCTTGGCTCTCTGCACTATCAAGGGGTCCATCATCAGAGGCCCCATTGCCAAACAATTGCCTGGAGAACAGTATGTACTGTAATGAACTGCAGGGAGCCACATATGCATATAATCAATTAGAATGAAGGAATAAAATTTAATTTTTGAGACCTCGGGTTCACTTTGCAGGGCCACAGCTAAGAAAAAAAGCCTTTATTTGCTTATAAATAAGATAAACTTAGTAAAAGAGTGAGGCAGAATAAATGTATAATCTCACAGTGTTTTACTGTGTCACTTTTCAGAGCAGAACATTACTTCACATTCATTTTTGACATTTATCTCTGAGGGACCCTACAGAAATTGAGAGAGTAAAAAAAAATTTATAAACCTCCTGAAAAAATTCTCCCAGAGCTCTCAGATGTAATTTTCCACAAGACTGCAGCAACAAGAAAAGAAATTGACCTCCAGGTGTTCAAAAGCAGCAGTCAAAGCTGTTTCACTTAAGCAGTGGAGTTTATTAAAGTTAAGTCTTGTAGGGTTTTGGTTTTGTCACAGATCAGTTTTGTCATAGTGGTAATGTGAACATTTAGACTGTTGAAAAACTGCTGCAAACAGAATGTAGCTCATTCGGAGCCTCATTTTCCTATCACAGGATGGCTGGATTTGTGTCCCAGGTGAGTGATAACATACTCAACCCTCTGAAGTTAATGAAATAGCTCCTAAGGGTGTAATTCTTCTCCTTCTATCTCCATGCAGATTATTGGGATACGCTCAGCAGCTGCTCTTCACATGAACACCTATACCTATATTGCTTTTCTTGCCTCTTTACCTGAATGCAGATGATGATGAAATCCCCTTCTGAATAGCTCATATGTATGGCAAAAATGTTGCTGAGTTAAGTTTTCAAATGTGCCCCAGGTATGCCATGCATGTCTAAGCATTCTGTTGATTTCATGTTATTTTCTTGCCAAAGTCTCACTGAAAAAGTGCATCTCTGGAATAAAATTTGGGACAGCATAGGAAAGTATAAATTTGCAATGATTGTTATCCCCTTTATTCCTTCTTCCCATCATTAAAAAGAGCTGCAACTTAGGAGAAGTAATTTGGTACTGCATATCAATGAACAAAAAGTAGTGCCTGGAAAATAGCTCCCTAAATTTATGACGTGCAAGGGACAGCCAGAAGCATACTATGCTGAGTGCTGGTACAGACCTAGTCTCTCAGAAGCCTAACTTAATAAATGCCTTGCAACTTTTTTTTTCAGTAAGTTTGAGATAATTGTTAATCAGGCTCTAAAATGTGCAATAAGGAAAAAGTAAGCTAGATTTTCTTTCCTTCCCTCTTCTTTTTCCTTGAGGGAGGAAAGAAGTCTTCCTTGTTTCAGAAGCTGCTAAAAATACTGATTCAGAATTTCTACCTGTAAACTCTGGGAAGTACACGCGAATTGTTAAATTTTCATCCTCTAAAAGGTTGATTAAGAGTAATTTTCTATGCTCCTGAGCATAGGCTGAAACAGAGAACAGATTGGGTGGATGTTATGTAGTACTTTGTGTAGATATTCTCAATTCTGAGACCCAAAGCGCTGATGAAAACATCTTGAAGAGATGTGCTGTCCTGAAGTAAGTGTTATATGCAGGCCAAATGGCATCCCAATTAAGATGGCTAACTTAGAGAATTACCTGGATTTCAGGTTTGCCTTGAACTGAGAAAATGAAACACGCTTGATTATTTGAGTGTTTTTCTGTTTGAGTTACGGAGGATTGAGGTATGGGGTAGGATCTGAAGAAAAAATAATGATATTTTTGTATGTAATAGGAAGATCTATTATTTCACCTCCTGGCTCTGAAGAGGAGTCTGATGAAATAACTGTTAGCACCACAAAAGCCCATCACTGTTATGAATATTTACATGAGAGGACCCATAGGCACCTAGACTGTCATACTTGAAATCCATCGTTATAATTTCCCACCTCCCAGCTGGAACAAACACCTTTTTTTTTTTTTTTTTTTTNTTTTTTCTGGATCCCTTTTCTAGCTGAAACATAAGGTGTTTTTTTTAAAATGAAAAACCAAAGTTGTATTTATCATTATGAATTACACTCAGCATTTTTTTGTTGTTTAAATAAAATGGGATCTTCTGTCTGATTTCCTTCCAAACTCAGAAGTCTTTTTTATCTTTTCTTTTTCTCCTTCCTCTACAATCTTTAACATTTCCTGCACTTAATTTCAGTTTATCTCCTTGCCCAGATTATGAGCAACATTGGTTGTGAAATTAACTGGAGAGCATGTGAATACAGTGGCTGTGAGGTTTCTCCACCCTTCCACTTAGGGCGGAGGCTTTTGGTGGTTAGGGATCACAGCATTGCTCTGGTCTTTGGCTCAGGCTGGTGTTCATCACTGTGTCATCACTTTCCCAGGGAAGCGAGTCCTAGATTACTGAAGTGCTGGCTCCTGGTAGTGAGTTCTATCTGATGAAGCCTAATTATCCACTGTGCGCATGGGTACCAGATTTCGAAGTCTTATCTCCTAGCACAGAAATTCCTATTTCTTCCTTCACCTAGGATGTCTCTTCTTCTGGGATGTTTCAGTGCAAGAAACAAAAGCCTGCTGGGAGAACTGAAGTATTTATGTGGACTCTAAGTAGGATTACCTGTGATTGGCCTGTCACCATGGGGAATGCTCCTAGATGATAGACAAGCAATGGTGTCCTAGGTAGCACAGAACAATTCTGCTCCTCCTGGCTGCTTTTTCTTCTTCATCTTCATTCTTCTCTTTTGGATTTGCAGAGGGATGAGAGTGAGCAGGGTTTTTCTTGTTTTGGTTTCATTGCTTTGGTGGGTTCTTTTTTGCCCTCCCACTGCATTCCTAAATTACTTCTGCATCCATACCCTGAATAAAAGTGAAAATTAAGCTAAAACAGCCACTTGATCTCCTGCTGTTATGAAGAGAAAAGGTAAAAAAAATTTCTTGTATATGCATGGGACTTGTGCTCCACTTAAATTTATTTTTTGCCCCAAAAAAGAATAAAACTGGAGTTTGAAATTGAACTTTTCTGTTTTGCTAAATGGCAATTCAGCTTTTGTAGTCACTGTCTAGTTAGTTAAAACCTTAGGAAATTATGCCATTCTCACAAATGGATTGTTTATTTTGAATAATTCTGAAAGGTTCTCCAGCACTGTTGGATAGAAATGTTCTGCGTGGTGGTACATTTTGTGTAAAATACTCGACATTTTAAAATTTGCTTGGAAAGGTAAATGGATTAAAATGTTAATTTGTTACAATGGGTTTCCGTGATGAAAAATTCAAAAGGTCTCCTGCTCACATTTTCAGGTCAGGAGAGAGTTTGACTTTTACAAGTCAAAATAAAAAGGATTTCTACATAATGTATAAATGATGTACAACTTCAAAGGGAACTTTCCTGCAGCAGAGTTTCAGTCTGTCCTTGCCTAACTTGTGTTTACTGCAGAGGATAGGAGATAAGCGAATAGGCACACTGGATTGCATGAAGGATTAGTACAATAGTAGAGGGACTTTAACTTCCACAGTAAATCATTGGTTTGAATCCAGCAGAACTCATCACTACTGACCAGCTGTTCAGTGGTCTGTTGTTGATTACTAGTTCTCTTTACCAAGAGGGTGATGACACTGCAGTGGACAACAACTTGAGCTTGGGACGGGATGAAATACTGAACTCAGTTTATGAAACTTCTTGATCTGAAGACCTAGTGAGTTTGTGATACAATCTGTGGAGGGAAATATCTTTTTGGACCATGACACTGAACAGGATGTTGAACTTCAGCAGCTGTGTAATATAGTCCTTTCAATAAATGGAAACTCCATTTTAGAATGGGTTAGGTGGGGCTTTTGCCCCCTCCACTCCTGTTGGAAGGCTGCCTCAGGTTTCTGTAATGCCCTTCTCCTTTCCAGTCTGGTCTGGGCTGACTTTCCTTCTCTAGATCTGGGAGCATCTTGTCCTGCAGGACAGACCTGGGATACCTGCACAACAGTTTGCCACGCTGTTTTGGCCAGTGTTGGTAACAAAAGCTGTGGTCACTGAAGCACATTGAAGAGATTTTTGGCCCTGTGTGCATAAAAATAATCTATATGTCTTTCCAATATTTGGAGTTCTCTTCTGCTTTAGGAAAGCAGGGGAAAAATGCATGCTTTTTTGTTTGCTTGTTTTGTTTTTAAAACATGATGCCTTTGTAATAGGTGTGACCAGGTAATTAGTTTTGAGTTGTTTGACCCTGGCTAAATTTAAAATTAGAATTTGAATGTGTGTCAAAAAAAAAAACCCCAACAAACAAAAGCTTTAAGAAACCAGAAACCATTTAAGAAATCATTTGATGGATCTTAAATTTTATTTTTCTGCTTTGACAGCTATTGTCTTAGTGATCATTCCAACTCTGTTTAAAAGAAATTTGTTTCTAAAGAATAGTTATAAGATAGCTTCATGTTTCCCAGGGACTGGGAATCATGCATGTAATTTTTCAAATAAATGACAAGACTTGGATGGAGTATGTACTCTTAGAACAAAACTGTCTTGTTGAAAAGCACTGTGTTTAGACAGCTTGCAGCAAAAGGAGATTAAATTGCTGGATTGGCTTTTCGTATGGCTTGATTGATGAGAAAACTATGCTGCAGTATTCGTTGTTTATCAAATGCCACTTGGACAGTGGCACTAACAAAAACAAATATTTATTGGATGCAAGATTAAAAAATAATATTTCAGAAATGCATAATTAGTTTCAGTAAAGATTCCTATATCTCTGTAGGGGCAAAAAGTTAAGATATGCTGAAATAGTAATGAAAGGCACTGTGCAATGTAACCAGGGAGACATCAGGCACTGCCTCCTTCACAGAGAAGAGTTTTTTATTTGTGATCTGAAGAGCATTGCAGGAATAACTTGCATGTGTCTATCAAAACAACTGCTTTCTCCAATTGCTTTCTCTTCTCTCCCTACTCCTTTCACAAATAAACAACCCCAATCCTTGGTGGATGTCCTTTTATTGTCACTCTTCAGATATAGCTTTCTCTGTGAGGGGTTCTACCTGTGCGTTGCAATTTATATTCACCTAGCTCCAGCACTTTCATCCACGAGTAAGAATGGGACCTTATCCATACGTTTATCTGGTTTAGGCATCATCCATGTTGTTTTGATTAGGGTGGTCCTGTGGGCTAGGTTATCAGAATGAGTGAGAACCTAAAAGGTGGATTATCACAATGTTAACCATTTAGCAAGAAAATAGTTGTCATGTAGTGACAAACATGTTGTGAAAGTGCTTTATATACTGTTTTTTCTTCCAGTCTGTAGAAGTGGATTTAGAAAACACTGGCTTTTTGGAATTTTTTGTGTGTGCAGTAAGAACAGACTTGCCATCCCATTTCCCCCATAATTGCACAACATGAATAATAAACAGGTATTACCTGTGCACTTGCATGGGATTCTGTGTGTGGTTTTTATTTTTATTTTTTTTAACATGCTTATCTAAATATTTATGTTTGTAAAAATGACTCTCTCATTAGCTGTAGGTTAATGTAATGTGAAAGACATGCTGGGCAAGCATCCTCTAGCCAGTCTGTCTCGAAACAGCTATGATCTGTGAAATGTTATCTTGGCTAGTTTACATCATTCCCCCCGTGAGTCACTTTGAACTCTGTTCTTTTATTGGACTGTTATTTTTTGGAAAGTAGTTCTCAGTACGTTTGTATTCATAAGGCAATGGGCAGTTGGTAATCTAACACCTGCTATCTACATTCTCTGTCAGCAAATGGCCTTCTCCTAGTGCGATTTATAGTTCATTTTTCAAAGGCAGAGAATTCAAATCCTGTTTAGTTCGCTGTGCTGTGAGAAGAGTTACAGTGTGTGCCTTCTTTCCCAAAGCCTTTTATTCTAGTTTTAAACTGACATTGCTTCTTTTATTCCAAAATGGAGAAAAGCTAAAAATTGGAGGGGATTAACAATTGTTTCATCCCATCAAGGTCTTTTTCTTCTCTAAAACAGGAAAAGATGAGAATGTGGGGAAGAAAACTAAGGAAAGTCAATCTTAGTCCTACCTTATCTACTATGAATATTTTGTAGGCTTATTGTGTTAGTCTCTGCATTGTGTCCTCCTATTGATTTTTGAGGAGGAAGAGTCTCCATAAGTGTGAGGCAAAACCGAGGTCTAAAGCTGTTGTATGGTTCCTGTTGAGAGGTCTCACTTTGTATACACCTTTAGCTCTGTTTCAACTTCCAGTTCTGGTTTCATTCAAAAAGTGAAAAGAAAGTGTGAAATGTGAGGGGAGGAGAAGATTTTAAGAGGTACTGATATATCCCTTCTACATCTCATTTGAAATAAGGGAATGCAGTGTTTGTGACTGATTTTTTTTTTTTTTTACTGTACCTAGTCTGTAGAAAGAGAGTGTATGCTACATCCACCCTACTGTAAAATCCCTGTGTTTGGGACATCATTCATATCAGCAGTGGTTTTTCTAATATTAATCAATAGGAATAAACTAAACTCTACTATATAATTTCAAAATGAGAAAACTGCCTTTTGGTTAAAAAAAGCAATCAGTATCCTCTGGTAGATAATAGACAATTATTGTCTTTTCACAGCAAGACTCTGCATAGAAATATTCACTCTAGCTGTCTGAGAGACTGTTAAATGAGATCAAGTATTGTCTCTTGGCCCACATGATCAACAACCTCTTGTTGATTTCAGTCTTTTGCTTCACAGGTTAAGAGTACTCAATGCTAAAATGAATTTTATCTCTTCAGAGAAGGGAGAAATGTTTGGGGAGGAGGGGGAGACTGATTATTTACAGTGCTTATCACACTTCCAAATCTGAGTTGATGGAGTATGTTATAAAGCAAACCCTCCCTCTTCTGAATATGCATCCTGTTTCCTTTTTCAGCCTGTTGGACAGAGGATACTCTCTCTGTGCTCCTTTTAGCATTACAGTAAAAGCAGCCTTTGCAATCTTACCCTAGATTTCCATCCACCTCCCTAGCCTGCGACTGGGCTGAGCTGAAGAATGTAAAGCCTGTGCTCCTGACTGCCTGTCCCCAGTTCAACAGGGACAATTTTTAGACGCAAATGGCAGACAGTATGCAAAATAGAGACTTAAAAGAGCTGTACCAGAAACACTTTGGAAAGGCAGAGAAGAATACTCTTTCAGATCAGCGTTTCTTCTTGAAAAGTACTGGAGAGTGTGGGAGTTCGTCAGAGAGCATGCTCAATACGAGAGAGGGTTGCTAGCTGCCTGAGGGGGAGCAGTTGCACACAGTGCCTGGGTCAACACTGGCTGCGTCTCAGAGAGATCATGCAGCCAGCCCATGAGTACATAAGAAAAGCTGGATTTGGATGCTGGAATACCTCATCCCTTTCAGCTGTGTTCCTTTGGTAAGGTACGCCATGTCAGGGAGCTACTATTGCTTCTGTCCAGATGAAGGCTGTCCCATAAATAGAAAGGATGTTGGTTTGCAGGCATGTCAGTCTAGCACTACTGCAGTCCACTAAGACACACCTCCAAAAGGTAAAAACAAAACAACAAGCAAACCCCAAACAAACAGATTCTTGGATGATATACAAAATAAAGCTCCTGCTCTGCTTTGCCTTTACAGAAGCAAAGATACTTTATGGCTGGTTAAGTAGGAGCTTTCTGTTACCATATGTTGAATCCTACAATTTCTTTTCCCTCCTGCTGTAGCATCTGTGAGTCTCAGTAGCAGAATTGTTGCTTGGAAACTCAATTGTCTTTTTTCATTTAGTGGTAGAAAAGAGTGCTCAATTTCAGTAACCTGATTATCAAAACTTCTGCATGGATCTAAAACTCCTTAGCAAAGGCAGTTTCTTCAGTGACAGGCTAAATGCTGCAAATATGCAAGAAGTGTTTAACAGTGTTTTCAGCAGGGGTGGAGTTGTTCTGATGTGAGCATTTGTTGGTACCATAATTGAGGCATAAAATAAGTTGCAGGGAAACTAACCTATTGTATATGTGCCAGTATTATTGTGCCATTTCTACTTTTTTTTTTCCTGTGGAGTAGAAAATCACCTATGAGTATTCAGATAACCATCATCTGACTGTGGGTAAATTTGGTTTGTTTGTTTGTTTTTCTTAATTTTTTTGTTTGTTAAACTTTAGTTCTGCAACGTACCCTGACAATTTATGTAGTGTCTTCTGGAGAGGTCAAAACTTCTGATACTTATTAACTTGTGGTAAAGATTCAGTCATAACATGCTTCTCTGGTGCTAGAAGCCAACACAACAATGTAATGAATATTTTTGTCCAGATAGACTATTTGGAGTTAAGTTTGTCTGGAAAAAAAAAAAAAGTATGTATGTTTTGTGACCCATTGTACCTCTTGGTTCAGACTGCTTAAGAGGCAGACACTCCCTTCTGTTCCTTGAGATTCATATTCCTAAGTCAAAAAACTGATATCTGGAGGCTCACTCTGTGACAGATTCACAAATAGTATGTTTGATGCTGACAACTGCTTTTTTTCCACCCACATGTTAACTTAAATAGGTGTGTAAGTGCCTTGTGAGTGTTTGCTTTAAAGGACTTCTATGGCACAAGAAGGATTTCGAATTGAGGAGAGTTTAGGGTGCAGTCATAATATCAAGAAGCCTGACACACACTCTCCTTTTTAATTTTAATGTTTGTTCACTCTGACCTCCTCTTTTATATTTTGGGGGAGCAAGTAGAGAGGAGAGATTCTGAATTACTTCATAACACTCTTGGTGAAATTAATCTTCTGTCTTCTATTTGAAAGTGTTCTTTCTCCAGGGTCCTTGTTTCTCCATCCCCCCCTGTACTTCAGGAGCTTTTCTGAGGAGTGTGTTATAGATAGATGTTTACAGCTTGGCAAGATGATTTTTGTGGAGATTTTGGGTTTGACAGAACACTTCTTAAGTTTGGTTTCTTTGGGACTATTAATTTTGAGGATTTGGTTTGAAACAAGGGAGGAGGAAGCAGTGATCATTGCCTTGTTTTCTAGTTAGATTTTTTTCCCCTCTCTGTTGCCTGAAGTAACATGAATTTCACAAACCTTGAAAAATCAGTACTTAAAATGCATACTGATATGTTTTGAACTACAGAGAAGATACGTGGATGAAGAACATGGAGTGACTCTGTCTTTGTTCACAGAGTAACAGAGCTGCAGTTGCCATCTGCAGTTATGCTCAGGAGTCCCAGCATCTGAAGGTGGTTCTACCAACACAAAGAAAGTGTAAGAGGGCTTTTGGTTTTGTTGCCATTGCAAGTTTATATGTTGGATCCTATGTTGTGTGCCCTAAAGTCATAGCAAAGAGTTATTCTTCACTCAGTTTCAAGGACTAACAACTGAGCTAAATGTCAGAGTAGACTATATGAAGTGTTAGATCAATACTTCAAATTGGCACATGTAATGGCAGTTTTGAAACTCATGCGCGTGTAAACGTGATTGATAATTGCATTGAGAGCATCTTAAGAGAAGCTTGGGGATTCATTTTGTTTAAAATGGAAGGAAAACAGTACTTGTACTACACTTTATGGTAGGTGTTACAAATTAAGGCTTCAAAGGGTATTTAAGTGCTTCATGTTATTCAGGTTCTTCAGGTATGTAAACAACAAGCAGAAACAGAAGGAAAATATTGTCCCACTGTTAAAGGGGAGAGGTGAATTAGTCATCAACAACACTGAAAAGGCAGAGGTTCTCAGTACTTTCTTCACCACTGTCTTTACCAGCACTGTCGAGCCCCAGGCCCTGGGAACAAAAATACAGGTTGATGCAAACACAGACCAACTGTCGGTGAAGGAATAGCTGGTTTGTGAACTATCACAGGAACTTGACCCCCTTCAAACTGATAGGCTCTGACAATATTCACTCATGGATGTCAAGAGAGGTGGCTGACATTGGTGTGAGGCTGCTCTCCATAATCTTTGAGAATCTGTGGAGAGACAACCCAGAAAACTGGAAGAAGGTTAATGTCACCCCCATCTACACAAAGGGCTTAAAGGATAATCTGGGAAAATTACAGGTCAATCAGTCTTACTTCAGTCACTGGGAAAGTTATGGAACAAATCCTCCTGGGGGCTATTACAAGTCAGATGAAGTATGTGATTGGGAAAAGCCAGTACAGATTTGCCAAGTGCAAATCGTGCTTGACAAACCTGATTGCCTTCTATGACAAAGTACCCTGCTTCGTTGATGTGGGGTGAGCTGTGGTCTTTGCCTACCTGGATTTCTCCCAGTCTTTTGATACAGTTTCCTGCGGCCTCCTCACAGAGAAACCCATGCGCTACGGTCTACACAAGTGCTCTCTGCAGTGGGTGGGGAACTGGCTGAAAGGCTGCACCCAGAGGAAGGTGGTAAATGGCTCCTTTTCAAACTGGCCACCTGTCACAATTGGGGTCTCCCAGGAATCAATATGGGGCCCGATGCTGTTTGATATCTTCGTAAGTGATCTGAATGATGGGATCAAGTGTACACTCATGAAGTTTCCTAATGACACCAACTAGGTGGGGAAGTGGGCACTTCAGAAGGCAGAGCCCCCCTGCAGAAAGACCTGGATGGACTGGAAGAGTGGGCTAACAAGAACCTAATGAAGGAAGTTCAACAAAGACAAATGTAAGGCCTTGCACCTGGGAAAACATAATGCAGGAGTGCAGCTCAGGCTGAGATTGACCCAGCTGGTGAGCAGCTCTGTGGAAAGGGACCTGGGGATCCTGGTGGACAAGCTCAATACAAGTGAACAGTATTCTGCTGTGGCAAAGCAAGCCAACAGGATGCACCCTACTCGGCACTTGTCAGGCCATATGTGAAAAACTGTGGTCAGTTTTGGTCCCTGCTGTACAAAAAAGGATTGGACAGGCTGAGGCTGGAGAGGATCCAGAGAAAGGCCACAAAGATGATCAAAGGACTGGGAAGCCTACTGTATGAGGAAAGGCTGAGAACTGGGTTTGTTCAGCCTTGAGAGAAGAAGGCTTAAGAGAGACCTTATCACCATGTTCCAGTATTTAAAGGGTGGCTACAAAGAAGGTAAGAGACTCCCTTTTTACAAGGAATCACAAGGGAAAGATGAGGGGTAATGTGTACAAGTTACTCCTGGGGACATTCCAGTGGGATACAGGAGGAAAAATTATCACAATGAGAACAATCAGCCATTGGAATAATCTCCCCAAGGAAGTGGTGTATTCCCCAACATTGGACACTTTTAAGATTCAGATGGACAGAGTGCTGAGCCATCTTGTCTAGACTGTGGTTTTGCCAAGAAAGGTTCGACCAGGTGATCCTTGAGGTCCCTTCCAACCTGGTATTCTATGATTCTATGATATGATCCTATGATTATCCTCAAGAGTATTATTAAAATCAGCATTCTAGGTTACAGATCCTGTAGGATGTGCTTTCCCTTAGGATAGAGAGGGATGTAGCCTTTGTGGTTTGTCTAGAGCTTGGATTCTTCTTTGCTCCCCTTCTGTGGTTGGATTTTCATTAGCAATTACGTGTGTCTGGACTTAAGAAACATCTCTTTAATGTGACATGAACATAGGAATTCATACATTTGTGATGAGTACTTCTTTTAAAGGCTGGATATGCACTAGCAAGCATCACCACTTGATCAATATTTCCACATCACACCTCTTGTAAAGTGTAGTGGCTTTGACTTTATTCTGTGAACCATACAGTGGTCTGAAAGTACGGGAGGATACCAAGGTACTCAATTAACCCTGTTATTCCAGACTAGCTGCAGACCCCAAGGCTGTTTGCACTCCTAAGGAAGTGATTTGGCAGTGAGCCGGGATTGTAAAGAGCAGAAGGAAAGCAATGGGCTTCTTCAGTACTTCGCCATAAGGAGGTGTTCTTGTTCTTACACATAATATAACCACTGAAAAAGACTTGTAGCTCCCCAGTTAGGGACAGCCCCCATTTGGGGACTAGGTTATTGTGTTCCATTTGTGGCTTAGATGATTTCAGCCAAGAAGAGAGCAAGCTCTTCTTTTATTTTCAGGATTGGAGGATCTTCAATATTGGACTGCTAGGCTCTTTTACTGACATCTGATGTTATTTATTATCAGGTAGGAGGCAGGACAACAGTTGTTCCTGCAGAAGGCTCTTGCTAGACTTTGCTCTTAAAATTGACCTGCTAGAAAAGATTTTGTAAAGGACATGTGTTCCCAAGCACTTTTCTCTATGAAAACTGCTGCTCTAACTTCCCAGTAATCACTTGGAAATTAATTCTTATGATTTAGTGTTGTGTTTGTTGTCTGTAGATCTTTTATTCTTTTAAAAATCACTGAAGTAGTGGGCTGAAAGTTTGCTTTGGCATAGCATGAAAATGAAGATGACCTACCATTTTCTGAAGCAGTTATTGCCGGAGGCATTAATTCAGATGTGGTTTTAATGACACCTGTTTTTTCGATCTGCTTAGCAGTCTGACTTCTTCATGTCTGAGCATGTAGCTATGTTGAAATTGACCTAAATGAGGTTAAGTGGAAAGAAGACAGCTGCTGTTGGCATGAGAGGCTGCAGAGAGGTGGGTCAGCAGAGGTTTAAAGCAAAACCATGACTTAGTGAGAAGTGCAAGCAGCAAACTGTGAAGTACATTAATTAAATGCTAGTAGTGAGAGGTGGGGGAGACTACATGTAACAAGACAGGGGGTTGTGTAGGGTTTAAAAAAATCTAAACAAAACTTTAGGAAGTAAATTAGTTGCTTTTTAAATCTTTGTTCACTCGCCTAGTTGTAATAAAATTAAAATAAAAAAGACTTAAAAAAAATTTCCCCTCCAATCTAGAAGATTTTTAGGCTGATCTGGAGTTTCCTAAATCTGAAGCAGCCCCAGACTCCTGATGTTGGCATAAGATGGGGAATGGCAGTACCACTGGCCAAGGCAAAAAGGTCATGCTTGGAAGCCTGGCTGAGATAGCATGAGCACGAATGTAACTCTGTGCTAGTACAAAATAGAGGTTCTTGTAAACATGATGTTTTCCAGGAGCTGTAAACATTTCCAATTGGGGACAACAGATAACAGACTTGAAATGTTGTGACATTCTGGGTTTGCAAAAGGCTTTGGATGCCAGGTGGAGAGGGTTGAATTTTTTCTTTCTGCCTTTTTATACTGCACATTCGTATCTAGAGAATGTGCAAATAAATCCTCGACCTTTTATATGAAGCCTTGAAAGATTTTGTGGCCCTGTACATGGGAGAAACATGACTGCTGTGAGGGGGTTGGCATTTGCTAACGGAGGCTCATTCTGTAATGCACTTTTAAAAATTCTTTTACAAACTTCTTGGTAGCAGAGAACAGGCATTTTGTCTTTTCTTTTTTTATGCTGCTAGTGGATTCTGGGGTAAGAACTCTTATTTTCTGTTTTCTTGAACAGATTCAGTGGTTGTTAGCATGGTACAAGTATTTTAAAGATGGAACATAGCGAGTCACATGCCATACTCATAGGATATTTTGCTCTTCCTTCTTGCTGGTTTTATCTTGACATCTTTTGAAGGCTAAGTTCTCTGCCAGCAAGATTGCTTTAGCTTTGAAGGAAATCATACTGCTTGAGAACTGGCTTAAAGTAGACCTTGTTCTATCCAGTGCAAAAAGAAATGTTCTACCCAGAATCAACTGAGTGTGGAAATGAATTGCCCATATAAAATTCATATGAAAGTTTCTTTAGGAAATACGTCTCTTCCCTTTTCAAATAACAGCAATGAATACGTAATAGGGGATCTGCTGGAAGAGGTTCTGCATTTTACCTTTCTCTGCTGAAACATTTCTTCAATTTGCTAAGGTGGTGGAATTCCTTAGGATTTTGTGGTTTTTTTAGTGGCATCTTGTACATTAAATTAACCATGGAAGATACTGAAGAAGAATTTCCATGGTCCTGTTTCCAAAAGTCACTTTTGTACCCCTGCAATTGTTTGAGGTTCTGTTCCTAGGGAGTAGAAAGAAAATTGCTTGCTTTAGAAAAAGTTGTTTCAAAGTGTCCTAATAGGACAGAGATAAAGGCCTTCGATGCCTTTCCCAGCTTCTGGGGTAACTTTTTTAGGCACACCACAAATCAGAATATTGAACTAAAAGAAGTTGTAGTTCCATGTTGTCCTTAATTTTGTGTTTTCTTCAATGAGGATGATGATTAGGCTGCTTGTGGTCAGAACTGAAAAAATAAAGGCCTCTCGTAAGGGAAAAAATTCTTGTCCCATATTTCAAGAAATGGTCTCTTTTCTGTGTAATAGCCATCAGGCATGCATATTCCACAAAGGAACACCACATGAAAAAAAAAGCCTCAGAAATAACCAGGTAATTCTGTTAAGCTGGTGGAAATAATTTGCTGTCTCTCAGGTCCAGGACATAGCTGGGTTAGAGGCAAAATCTATGTATTTTCTTAGTATAATGTAATCAAATCTTCCTATAAATTCAGTCTAGGAGTAGGGGTGCTCAGAAGCGTGACATGAGGAAGCACCTCTTGGGAAATTTCGTAGAAGTAATAAGAATACTTCTTCCTGGCGTAATCCTGCTCTGAGATTTTGTCTAAAACAGGGAGCTTAACAAGACAGTATCTCTTCAAAGAATGGATTTCTCTAGTAAAATGAGCATTTTTAACAGCACACCTGGTGACTGCTGTGGCCAAATTTCCTCCTTAAATTATAAATAATCAACGCATCTTTGGGACAGGTGGCATAGCTAATTCTCAATCATATCTGTTGGTTTGTAGTTTTCTTGCTTGTGTATGACTGGTTATTGATTTCTGTTTGTTTGGCTGGCTTGATTTTATGTTCTTGCTAGTATGAGACTTCCCACAAAGCCACTTGTTACGATAAACTTTTACAGCAATTAAAACCAGGTATTAGCTAAAGATAGATAACTCAAGGTAATTGCAAAATGGTTGAGGAGGAAGAGATCAGGTCAGCCTTCACAAAAGGTAGAGATGACCAGTTATCTCTAGGGTAAAGGTAACTACTATGTGCTAAATGGCAATTTATTAACTCTAGAGGTTAGATTTTGTTTTGTTTTGTTTCCCTCCACTTTTGTAGAATGACTATAGCTGTTAGTTTTGATTATAGTAACCTGTTCACAACAAAGTGGAAGCTGACTTGTTTAGTGCAAGCTCAGATATTAGATAGCTATTGGATGCTTCTTCTAATATAGAAAGGATTTTAATATTTCAGACTATGTCTGCCATTTTTATCATATTCCCCATGGAGTCACTTTATGAGCTTTCAGCTATTACCGGCTGCAGATTGAAACTGGAGCATTAACAGCGAGTTGAACTTTCCATGATGGCTGGTTATCTAGAAGATCATTTTACTACAAGGACCCATAACCACAAAGAAGAAAGCTGAGTTTTCTTGGAAGTATTCTAGGGACAGCAGTGAATGAAGAGTAGGGCTTCTTTTCTGTTTTTCCTGGTATGCTGTTCTTCTGTTGCCCTGAAGAAACATGAAAAGGACATGTGCAACCTGGCTTAGCAGGGATGACCAGGCCCCAGTGAAGGCCCATCACTGGTCCCCTCAAGGACAGGTAGTGTGGGTCTACATAAGCCAAGGGAGAAGCAGGTCATTGACATTTCATGTATTCCTAAGGAAGCAAGAGAATTAAGGGGCAGCTACATAAGAACTGCAAAGTCTGCAGTTATGTTTCAACAGCAGTTTCCCAAGAGGCTAACTGGAAGAGGCAATATGTTGAATTCCAGTGATTTAAGAGGCTGTAGTTCCTTGTACTTGGTCAGTGGAAGTGGCCATAGTAAAGATGAGATAAAAAAAAAAACACAACAAAACAGACTTGCAGCTGCTTTAAAGATGGTTTTCAACTCTGTTGATCGAAACAAGGTAATCAGGGTAAACAACCTCTGAGATCCAGGATTAAACATTCCCTTAAAGTAATCTCATGATAGCCTGTATTAGAGGATCAATAGCATGTGAGAGAGAAAAGTATTTTATTTCNTGGAAGTATTCTAGGGACAGCAGTGAATGAAGAGTAGGGCTTCTTTTCTGTTTTTCCTGGTATGCTGTTCTTCTGTTGCCCTGAAGAAACATGAAAAGGACATGTGCAACCTGGCTTAGCAGGGATGACCAGGCCCCAGTGAAGGCCCATCACTGGTCCCCTCAAGGACAGGTAGTGTGGGTCTACATAAGCCAAGGGAGAAGCAGGTCATTGACATTTCATGTATTCCTAAGGAAGCAAGAGAATTAAGGGGCAGCTACATAAGAACTGCAAAGTCTGCAGTTATGTTTCAACAGCAGTTTCCCAAGAGGCTAACTGGAAGAGGCAATATGTTGATTTCCAGTGATTTAAGAGGCTGTAGTTCCTTGTACTTGGTCAGTGGAAGTGGCCATAGTAAAGATGAGAGGAAAAACACAACAAAACAGACTTGCAGCTGCTTTAAAGATGGTTTTCAACTCTGTTGATCGAAACAAGGTAATCAGGGTAAACAACCTCTGAGATCCAGGATTAAACATTCCCTTAAAGTAATCTCATGATAGCCTGTATTAGAGGATCAATAGCATGTGAGAGAGAAAAGTATTTTATTTCTTTAGAAGGAAGGCCTGTTCTTGGTTTGCAGGACGCATTTAGTATTGTATGAGAAGAAAATAAGTTCGGAGGAGATTATGCAAATTGATTTGGCTTTACTTGCACTTAATTGAGATATGTTTAGGAAGTCAGCACTAATAGTGCTATGTACTAGTTGTGTGTTGTGGGTATTTTTGTTTGAGTTTGGGTTTTTTTGTTTGTTTGTTTTTTGTCCTTGCAAACATGGATATCAGCATAGGATTTTTTTTATTGTGTTTTTTTTTAATCTTTAGAGATAGAGACATCTGTAGATGGCACTTAAGTTGTTCCTAACTCTAGCAAAGAAGGATCAACTTGAATTTCTGGTGCCAAGTGCAGGGAATTGGTAACTGTGCATGACTAATTTCAGGGTCAGCTTGTTGCTTAGTTTCAGTTTCTTATTGTTCTTGTCCTATTACCATGGTAAGGATGAAGGTTAGCATCTAAAATAGACAAAAAAGAAGGGGTAAGAGCAAATGTGTTCTGCCTGTGCCCTTAACCCATGCAAGTACCTCTGAGAGTCCTATAAATGAAAAATACTAGTTGCATATGCAACAGCATCCAAAATTCTGGAGAGAAATACCTTTGGGCATACCTCTGACTGCTTACTCCTAAATTTCTTCACACTCTTGGTTTGTGTTCCAGTGTCCTATTCTAATTCATTTTTTAAACTACATATGTTGAGCTGTGAGGTGTTATAGCTGGTACAGTGCTTGGACACTTAATAAGAAGTGCTTCCTGCTTCCAATAGAAACAGCAGTGGACATGCAAAGCAGTAGTACATATGAACAGATTTTTTTCAGGGTTGTCTGTAAGTGTGTGGGTATTTCCTCCTTTCTGCTTACTACAAAAAGATGCAAATTGCTTTCCCTCCCCCAAACTGCATACTGGGTAATATTCTGAAGATTGAGTTTAAATGTAAAATTTGTGGAATCTCTTGCAATTTATTTTGACACACAAAAAAAATTGATGGCTCTAGGGAGAAAGAAACTCCTTTCTGAACTTAGGTTGTACAGTGAAATTCCCCAGCAGCGTTGCTGTGATGCAGTGCACGTGGCATTCATGTTGCTGTTCTCTGGTAACCTTCCATCTAGATACAGCAGGCACTGGTGGAGCATTTTAGTCCTTGGCTTTTCTGAAAGAGAGACAATGATTTTTGCAGACAGGGGATGGCACTGTTGCACTGTAGCTCCTCAGCCTTCCATCCAAAATGTCTCTATTTATAAAAAGGGCTTGGTATTTACCAGGAAGGGAGCAGATGAAACAGATGCATTCCTGCAGGATTTTCTTGAAATAGTTCTGCATAAAATATGAAATCTGGGTTACCAGGAATTTTATATTTTTATACCCCCCCCCCCAAAAAAAAAATGCATTAGCCTGCATCTAAGTTGTGCTTTAGCAGTAGACATATTTTTTAAGGCATGCTTATTTATTTTAGATTTAAAATTAAACACCTGTGTGAAGCTCTGAGAAATCATTAATGATACAATAAATTCTCAGCACCATGGCAATAATAATTTAAGTAGGAATTCAACCAGCAAGCACTTACAGAAACTCCTTTCTACCTTTGTCTTATCCTGGAAAATGCAAACTTCCTTTCTCCAAAGCCTTAACATGTTGTTGTCTTCTGCAGTTCAGGCAGAAATACTTAAAGTACTTAAAGGGGGCCTGCAGAAGAGATGGGGAGGCACTCTCCATCGGGCAATGTAGTGACAGGACAAGGGGTAACAGTTTTAAGCTGAAAGAGGGTAGATTATATTAGATATTAGGAAGAGATTTTTTTACTGTCAGGGTGGTGAGGCACTGGAACAGGTTGCCCAGAGGAGCTGTGGATGCCCCATCCCTGGAGGTGTTCAAGACCAGACTAGATGAGGCTTTGAGCAACTAGGGTTAGTGGGAGGTGTCCCTGCCCATGGCAGAGGGGTTGGAACTCAATGATCTTTAAGGTTCCTTCCAGCTCAAACCATTCTATGATTCTATGAAATTCCCTAGTTCTGAAGGATACCTAGTCCACATGGGCAGGCACATGTGTGGGTGTGGAAGCAGCATTCAGCTTGCTTGTCTTGGCTTACCACAGTCATAGAAACATGGCAGATGGACCAAATTATTACTTTTGAATGATGGGCTTTGGCTGTGTAAGGCAGCATAGATCTTGATCAGCACCTTCAACTTTAGCTGCAGTTAAGTGCAGTCAGAGCTGTTACTTGAGCAACGACATCAGCACATGGCAGTGAGGTATCTGACTCTGCTTCAGTCAATTGATGATTCTTAGATGGGGTCCCGTTGGGATGTGCTATTAACACCCTAAGTCTAGAAGTGACGAAAGCATAGGTAACATTAGAAAAGTCTGCATGCACAATACAGATTGTAGGAAAAACTGAGCAGGCTGTTGCTGTAATGTGATGGCTGAAATTAACTCACTGATTCAGACCCTTTTCTTGGAGGAGTCCAGCTACCTCTGACTGTCTTCTACCAGTCCACTGTGGCTCCATTAGTTTTACCTGAGAGGTGACTGTCTCGTTTTCATTTGCATCTTTATTTCAGCAAGGAATGGGCACTAGTCCTAAGCTACACCGTGCAAGTCAGATGAGGTAAAGCTGTAAAGCTGACATCAGTCAGTACACAAAAACCACTGGCGTTTGTGCTTGGCCCCTTGTCACTGACCAGCCACTTCAAACTGGTGGTGTGAAACCTCAAGTGGAAAAAAAAAGGCCATGTCCATAATAATCAGCATAAACATCTGAAGTGAAAAGAACGAAACCTCTCAAAAGAAAAGTTAAACTGCACTAAAGTCTTTGTCTTTCTCTCTTTTTTTATTTTTTTTTCACCTCCCCTGAAAATCCATGACTGAGTCAACTGAAACAATCTGTGTGATATGACTTACTGTATTTTTTTTGCAAGGGGGGAGGGAGAAGTTACAGATAATTTTGATCAGACCATTTCATTTGTCACTGCATTAAAAAAAAATAATTGTTTCCATATGGTATTTAGTTTCAATAGTAAATATAAAACATTCGCTACACTTAGTTCTGAGAAAAAAGAAAAGATTTTTTCAACTTGAACTCATGTCCTCCCATTTCCATCCTTCCTGCTAGCTGTGAGAACAGAGAGCATGAGCAGCTTTACCGGAGCTTGTTTTCTCACTTGAAGGGCAGGCCTTATTGCTGCCTACTGAGGTGTGTAGGTGACTCAACTCTGAGACCTTCCTACTTTAAGGAAGTCAATTTATTTTCTGGACAAGATAAATCAGATTAGAGATAACCTGTATGCTTCTGTAACAGTATCAAAGGCAGCCAATCAAGCTAATAATAGTAGCATTATTACAAGGCATCTGATTCTCATCCATCACTAGAAATAGATAATTAACTAAGAAGTCCTTTGGCTTATTCTTGGTCCATACCCGATTACAAGGGTCAAGTGCATGGAAGACATATATATGTTAAGAGCAACCTTACAATCTGCCTCAAAAAGAGGAGGTGAAATGTTGGTTAGCTATTTTATGATACTCTGGTGATACTTCTGGAGTATGCTTCTTTCAAAACTATATTCAACCTGTCTTTCCTGAGTTGCTGATGATTGTTTGCTGGCCAGGAGTTTGATAGTTGTCCTTAGGACTCTTTAGAAAGAGATCACATAGGCCTAGTGGAAAAGGTGCTAAACTATTCCTCCCCCTCCCCCCACCCCCTCCTCAGTGCTCCTTGAATTTTAGTGAGACAATAACTAGCTGGAACAAGCTAAGGGCCAGCAGAACAGCCAGGGAGCTCTCTCAAAAGATTCCTCATCTACCTACTGGCCATGCAGTGCCACCACAGTCATGTTCATGGTAGCCTGGAAACAGCATGAATAGAAATACATGAAAAATGCTTTGTTTCATTTTGGGGTTTGCATAGTAAAGGTAGTATTATTTCCAGTGCTGTTTTGGACAGAGTTCTTCTAATTCTGCTTGTTGTTTTGGTTTTGTTTTTGAACTTAGAAGAATGTTCCTTAAAAAATTTGTTGTATCAAAGTGGATTTTTCACCTTTAAGCTTCACCTGGTCATGCTATGCATGTTTGTCTGTGTAGTTACATGGAAACTCCTTCCTGGGAACTCAGAATGAAAAAAGTGAACCTTTTAAAGATAGAAGCACTGTTGGAAATTGTTTAACTTGAGGTAAGTGGCTCGTCATCAATGATGATGATTTAATTTGAAATAGGTAAAGCCAGACTGGAAAAATCACTAAAAATTATGTTGTAAACCTAATAACACTGCAGTAATATAGGAAAAAAGTGGAAGAATTTAGAGGACAAAACAGTTATCTGTATTTGTAATGCCAAGCACTTTTTCATAGGTATTAACATGATTAAAAATAGAGGTATCATTATTCCCATTTCAGAAAGGGGAAATGAGTGCACAGATGCTGAATGATTTGTTCAAGTTTACTCACTGCGATCCTATCAAGGCTAGGCTTTCTAATAATGTTAGAATATAACATTGCCTCAGGGAGTTAAAGAAGAGCTAAACTTTCTAACTTTTAAAAAATTATTATCTTAACCTAGGAGTTCAAACTGACCATAAGTTGTTAGAAAGCGTTCTGTGGAATGTCATGCAAAACTCCAAGTGTTCTGCAGTAAGAGTAAGCCAAGGTACTTGATCATGGTGTTCCTCCTGCACTCCTTTTTTGTTTGTTTGTTTGTTTCATTTTCTGTTTTCCTGGCAACACCGAAATGTTCCTGGAACATTCCATCTGAGCCCCAAGTGTCTTCAGCAACGTTCTGCCTATCGTTCATGGTGAGGAGTGTCGACGTGAAATAATCTGGAATGTGTGGCACTTACATATTTAGTGCTGCTGAAATTGTACTACAAGTCAAAATGTTGATGAACTACCATGCACTGAAATGAGGCTGATCATGCGTAAAGTGGTGAAATGTTTATTTCAATACTTAGCTGATGATGCACTATTTATTTTAAGAGTATTGAACTGTGTAGTTGTAATAAGGTTTTGAAAGGCAGTTATGAAATGTCCTGATTGTATATCTGTCACAGCTAAAGATGAATTTGAACTCTGCAGGCAAATACTGCTGGATTCCAGTTGTTCAATATCTAAACTTGGTTCTGAATTGCTCTAACCTAGACATATATTGTCATTACATGGAGGCGTATATCTACTTACACAGAATATTCCATTATGAAGCAACCTAGTTTGGACTCCAGGATGTAAGCTATTGCAAAGATCTGTTTGGATAGGAATTTTGGACACAGACCTCATAAATTTACTCTTGGAAGGTTAAGTCTGACTCAATTACTCCTTTACAGAGTGAGTATTCACACCAAAAATATTAGGTTGTGCATTTATAGAGAAGTATTCAGAATTTTCCTTCCCGACATCCTTGTGTTAGTCTTGACTCATTCATTTAAACTACAGGCCTGAAATCTGAATAATTTTCCCGCCTCTGGAGGTAAATTCTTTTAAATTACATAGCATTTCTATGCACGAAAACAAAATAAAGGATGCTTTATTGGAAGACAGGAGGTTTTTAAGCTCTGGGTCTGTGACTATGAAAACTCCCTTTTCATAGCTTCTCCAGGACTCTGTGGATCCTTTAGTGCACAACTGATGTTCTCCAGGGAATGCAAGGCATCCCTGCAGAGCTGCCCTGGAGAAGTCCATTCTAGGTTTTTGCTTAGAGGGTAAAGTCATGCCTTTTTCTAAAGCATGCATTTGCTATGCATGACAGAAATCTGTTTTTTTTCGAAGGATGTTCATCAAATAAGAGTTTAAACTGTACTTACTAAAGAGTTTAAAGAAAGGCAAGTGAAAATCTACTAGCACTGAGTGCATAAGGAGCAGAGCTGGTTTTGGGTGTGCTTTACTACTAGGTATAGTTATTTGAGAATATAACATGCTTTTATTTTACTGATAGGAAAAATGTCTATCAGTTGCCCTCTTTTTTAATTAGGAAAGTTTTGCATTTTCTTCTGAAGTTTTATTTTTTGTTTTTGTGTGTGTGTTTTTTTTTTTTTCACCAGCTGTATAATATGAAATTGGAGAATTAATTTAGAAATTCTTTGATGTGCTTTTTGAAAGTGGAGTCTAGTGTGGTCAAACACTGGCGGACCATAAGCCCACTTATTATGTCTAGATCCAAGAGCCATGTACAAGGTTATCTCTGTTTCCTAGGAGCTGTCTGACTGCTGTTATGGAAATTGTGCTTCATAACCTGTTAGGGAATTTGTGTTGGTGCCTGAAGTACCTAATAGCATAATAAGCATAATATTTTACTTGGTAAACTATGTATTGTGAATGAGAGATCTATTTCAAGGAACTGGTTGAGTGATCTTAGTATGCCACACTGTCTGAAAGTATCAACAGAAACAATCTCTCTATGCAACCGATTTAAACTTGTGAAAATGAGGTGTGAGTGATGGCCACATTAGTACTGGTTTTCAGGAAGAATTTTTTTTTAAACTGTTACAACTTGCAAATAGATAAGGGCTTTCTTTAAGCCACTTTATTATGATCACTCATATTTTGAAAATAAGATATACATTTTGCACTTCTTAGGGTTGGAAGTAAGTGCTTTAATTATCTTTTAATTCACCTTAGAGTGTTTGATCTACAGTTAATATTGCTTACACTAAAAGAAGAGAATGACTTGACTTGTGTATTAAAGGTCACTGAGTTATAGAGGCCCATAATGAAGCTGTCTTTGGGGATGACAGCCAAGAGATAGTGGCTGTCAGCACTGCTTGGGCTGCTAGATCCCAGCATAATTTCTCTTTAGAGCAACTGATCAAAGGGAAAATTTACAGCAAAGTCACGTTTTTCAAGCCAAGAGGTCTAAGGAATGGCAGGTTCCAAAGTGTAATATGTGGGGGCTGAGGGAAAAGGATGTGTGGGAAGGAAGTGTGTTAACCAGATGGCTCCACTTGACTGTTTTTGGGACCCCTTGAAGGGAGTGAGGGGGAGATCAAGGCAGCAAGTTTACGCCTGAGCAGAGTTTCAGGCAAAGGGAGCTCTGTGTGTGCTTTTCACCTCACTGATTAAACTTGACAAGGCTCAAGGTATAACCCTGTAAATAAACTCCCTTGTACTTTACATCCTTCCAAGGGTGCTACTGTTGAACTGGACGCTCTGTATGGTACTAATGGTGATCCACTTTCTGGAAACATACAAGCCCCTGTTTGCCTTTACATTCAGATCAACTGAAAAAAATCCAATTTCTATAACTTTAATTGCAGGGTTCCTGATAATTAGAAGTTCCAGCAATGGGAACCACTCAGTATTTGGCTCATTGATGTCTTTGTGCCCCTTGGTGACCTTTAGAACAATTTAATTAAAATGACTCAAAATACCTCTAGAGATATGTCTCTCCAGGCTAAGCATGGATAATATAGTCCTCTAGGGTTCCATTTAGGGAATGCTGTGTCTTTTTAAAGATAAAGCATACGGGGATTCTAGGCTACTGCAAAAGCATAAAGCAAAATATAGGAATTAAAAAATGTTGCGTAACCTCTAACACTGCACCAACAAACATACCACTGGTTACTGCTGAAATACTCTGTGATAAATCATATAGGAGCACCCTTTAATCTAAGAAAGGAGAGAAGGGGAAAAAGAGAAAGAGATATTATTAGCAAGCATAAGCTGAATCATGACTATACTCTCCGAAGAGGTGAAAACAACATCTATTTGTGTTTCCACTTAAGGCAGATTTCAGTGTGAGGGCACATTGATCATCTGTTTGCTGCATCTAGAGAAAACCACCATTCATTTAAATGACTTTGAATAAACTAAGTAGTGGTATTTAAGTAAATCACAGGCAAAGGTTTTCAATTTTCACTTTAGAATTATTTGTGCCACCTGAAAGCATTCTAGTTCCTCATCTCAACTCTTGATATTATTCATTGTTCCTCTGCTTGTTACTGCGTCACATTTCATAAAGTAAGTGAGGCTGCTGTGATTTGCGCCGACATGGTTTACTGAATTGCCCTAACCTCCTGCTAAATTTGTCTGCCATTAGCTCAAGATTCTCTGAGTTTTGTAAATACTTCACTGACAGTGAATTGCCCAGAAAAACAATATGGTTTCCTTCATAAGGCATCTGTAGGACACAAATAGGAATTTCTCCATATCCACCCTGAAAGCCACAGTCCATTTGCACTTGGTCTTGATCTTCTGGTCAAATTCCAGGGTCTCCTGCAAACTGTATAAACACTGCTTTGCTTTTTTGGATGCATCACTGAGAGGATTGATATTGGAAGTTGTTTGGGTGCCCTTTCAAGAAACAGTGCTTTTTAAAATTCTTTTTTTTTAATTTTATGACCTTTCTTACACTGACTATAAGCAACATGTGCTGCTCTTTGTGTATCAAAAAAGCAAATGCAAAGTTATTGTAAAAACTTTTCAATTTCCCTTTTCAACCTGTCTTAACACTGAGAGCTGTGAACTGTGAAACAGCAACTTCATTTTTGGTAGAAATGCAGCAATTTCTACCATTTAGCTAACCTCCAAAAGGGAAATGAATCCTGTGTTCTGGGATGGAGGCATTATAATCCTGTTGGTTCAGACATCGGGTTGCTTTGTCTTAGTGTTGTAGAGAAAAGCAAAGAAGACAGCTCCTGTCCCGGGCAGCCGATGCTCCTAGTTGTCTGACAGGCTGTGATAGAGGAACACAATGAAGCGCTGTGGCACGGCAGGGGTGGAAGACTGAGGCAACAGCTGAGACTGCAGTTGAGGTGAAAACAATTGTGGAAAAAAAAAAAGTGGAAAAAGAAATCGTATGTTTCATAAAAGACTGCCAAATTATTAGTTGTCCCTGACAGTGCTTAGCTGTTTCTTCTTGTGTTTACTTGCTCTATGAGCAGCTCGTGTCTTTATAGTTCCTGTTGGAGTCATTAGTCCTAATTCAACCTTTAGCCCGTGATACAACCCCCTCCAACTATAATGCTGATATGAATACACAGTGACCCATTAAAAAAAAATAAATCACAATTTCATTAATTGCAGTGAAAGCAGTAGTTTATGCTCAAAGGGAAACTAAGCTCTGGATATGGGGCCATTTGGTGACTTAATTTGTTATAGAAGTCAATGACAGTCAAACTTACCACAGGTGATACACTCCAATATTAACTTTCATTATGAGTGCTTTATTTTCATTATCACTGAAATGATGCATCCTTTAAATACTGAGAAATGTAATGTAGATATATCTGATTCTAACTCTCTGTGCTTTAAGAAAGATTTTATTTTTTATATGTCTGTGTTTTTGTTTTATTTTTTTAGAGAAAAAGAGTAGTTGCTGTTCTGCCTGTAGTTTTAGAACTTTGTGAGCTTCTCTCAGGAGACACTTTCTTTTGTGGAGATCAAAGAACAAAATCACTTCTATCACATTTGTGGGTCACTGCAATATATCATTTTGTGTGTGTTGTTCTATTTGAATGACTGATTGAAATCAGTTACATGAAAGTGTAAACTGCTTTTTAAATAGATTAGAATAAGAAGACAGGAGATACACTGCTCAGGATATCTATCTGGCCTACTTCTTGATGTTTAATGGCTCAGGTTCTCATAACTAAAGCCTCTAGTATTACACGCTGTAGCATTATTGAGACTGCTGAACTGTAGCTCCTGAAGTCAGAAATCCTATATACTAAAATCAACAGATGGCATTTTATAAACCCCATGTTTCATTGTCCTATAAATAGAGATTATCAAATGCATAATGAGCACCCGGCAAGAATAATATTCCTTCTCTGTTAACTACTTTACTAATCATAAGCAAGCAATTAATACCTTTTTGCATCTTGCTAGTAATTCTGTTTGTAATATACATGGTGTTATTATCGTAAGATTATGCTCATCTGTGAGTTAACATTTCAAGTTAGACACTGAGAACATAAGTGGCACCCCCTTTTTTTTGTCTTCTGCTAATCATGTTCCTATAATGTGCGTATACTAGCATTATGATTATATTTCAGTTAGCAATAGGGATGGATTTCAAATGGTTGGAACCAGGTATTCTTTTTCTAGAAGGGAAGGTGGTAACTGGCAATTAGGTTTAACGTAAGTCTTAGTTGAAAGGAGATGAAAGAAATTGCTTTTAAAATAATAATAATGCCAGGTAGACGGAGATTGCTTATAGATGGTGTAACCAGCTGTGCAGGAGAACTGTCAAAAGACAGTTATGGAAGCATTTGGAATGTAGAAAAATCAGTCTAAAAGGGTGTTACATAAAACCCATACATTTTATTATGATATTGTCTTAAGACTGTTATCTTGTATCCTGTCATTATGAGATTGTTTCTGTTGTAAATTTACTTTACCTTATCTCATATAACTCCCTTAATGTTATTTATTGTCTTTTGTAGAAGGAAAGCAATGTTCTGCTTTTAGGCATGTAAGAAGTAATGAACTAAACTATCCTGTTAAAAGAAAATAGAGCAGCAAATCAAAAGTGTGCTTTGGAACAGAGAAGGTATTAGAGAGAAAAAAACCCTTATTATTTGGTACATCTCCCTTCTTTGTGCATTCAAAGTCCTGTCAGTTAGGTAAGGCCTTGTTGATGCTACATCCGTGTAAAGGTTTTGGTTTTGCATCAGCAGTTCCTAGTGATTCTGTGCAAGAATTCATTTTTCCCACGGTAACAGGTCATCTGAGACTTCCTCAGATCTCAAAAAGGAAGGTGGTTCCTACCAGGATTTATTTTGGTTTGTGGCATTCTGGACTTGATTTTTACACATACTTATATTGGATGTTGCTGTATTTTTATTACAGAGAAGTCTTATTTTTAGAAGGAAACTTTGTTGAAAACGTACAAAGGAAAGCTTTGTTCTTTTGTGAATTGTTTTTACTGTCAGCAGATAATGTCATGGAAGGAATAAAACTGCCTCTTTGTCTTAATGAGGAGTGAGACCAGTAGTCTGATGATAGATTCATTAATAGTTATTTGTCTATTAGTCAAAATTCATAAAGAATAATTATAGAATCAAGATTTGGACCTGTGGTCATGAAGGGCTATTTATGAGTAGAACTTGAGCTTCCACTATAGTTTTCATGCTGCAGTCACTCTGCTGTGATAGGCTGGCCCTGAGACCTCCATTGGCATCTCTTGATCCCTCCTTGGAGCCAGAGGCTGTGCTGTGGCTGTGGAGGAGGACTGCATTAATCCAACCAGGGCGGCAGTGGGAGGAAAAAGTCTCCAAAGACTAGGATTAAAAATGTCCCTCGGATGAGCCCACAGACTCAGTACTTACACAGTCAAGCAGTTTGTTGCCTTTGTCTATGAGGGGGATCATTATTAAATTATAAACAAGGGGTTGATTTTTATGTTTTCATTGTCCTTTTAGAGCAATGAGGTATAGGAGGCTGGACTCTGTTCTAACTTGCTCATCATTATCAAAATACTAGAGGAATCCACACTCTTTGCAAGGGTATTCCTGATAAACTTTTCAATGGTGGGAAAATTAAAAAGCAATGGAGAGGTGAAAATTTGAGCTATTGCTAAGAAGTCAGCTTGGAGAAATTTCTTGTATTCCAAACTGGCCAAGATTTTCTGGCTACTGTGTGAGCTAGAGACCAAGAAACGAGGTAAGCTCTTCATTTTTATCTCTTGCCTCTAAAGGGAGAGCTCAATATTTTACTTTTCTGTCTAGTGTGGAAAAGGCTTGGGTGATTGCAGTGTGTGTTTCAGTCACTTTCCCACCTCTTCTTCACAAATTTAAAATATAAAAAAAACAACCAAAAAACAAGTTCCATGACAATGAACATGCAGGTAAAGAGGTCAAAATGAATAATTCTGCTGAGAGAAGGATACACTGTAAGTTTATAAAACAGTCTTACAAAGTTCTGTTGTTTACAGAAGGACATGTTGAGTTAGTGGGTGTGTGGACAGATCACCTCAAAAAATTTTCCACGAGGAAATGTAAACACTTCACTGAGTTAATAGATTTTGAGAACTCAGTAGTAAATCTGAAAAACTACTGTTAAAGGTCATCTGTTGATTACTGTAAGATAAGAATTAACACTGTGCAGTAGTATATGATAACAACAAAGGATAAGTGGGAAGTGACATCGCTGTCAAGAACCAGATGCTACCACCCACATGTCAGGAAACTTGGTTTGGCTTGAGTTTGAAGTCAGACCTGCTGCTGGCCACTTGGCTTTTTTCTCTCACCTATCTTTTATTGTCTCTTGAAATCTGAAATTGTGTAATGGGTAGTTGCCTATGCTCCTCACAACTGTGATTTATGAACAGCTTACAAGCTAGTGGTGGCTGTATCCTGGTGTTGAAAGAGAGATCACTCTTCCTTTAAAACCTCTCTATTTAGCATTGTCATGGTTTAAACCCAGCCAGTGACTAATAGCCCCACACAGCTGCCTGTTCACTCCACCTCCACCCCCCCCACCCCCCGTTGGATAGAGGAGAGAATTAGAAGAGTAGAAGTGAGAAAACTCATGGGTTGAGTTGAGGACAGTTTAATAGGTAAAGTAAAAGCCACGNTTGTGTAAGCACTGCTCAGCAGTAACTAAAACATCCCTGTGTTATCAAGGCTGTTTTCAGCACTAATACAAAACACAGCCCCATTCTAGCTGCTTATGAAGAAAATTAACTCTAACCCAGCCAAACCCAGCACGACCATTAATCCAAAGCAATTCATTACTTTTCCTGTAAGATAGAAAACTTATTCTTCTTGTGAGCTGATCTGGTTGTCTGTTGCTGTATTAATTTAGTGATCTGATCCTTTGAACCTGTTGATTTAATTGTAACTATTCACTCAATTTTGTGTGTTGCATTATTCCATCTTTAATTGCTTCACTGTATAGTGAATCAGCTTAGTACAACTATGGTTATTTAATTTTTTCTTCTTGTTCAGCCTTGAAATGAAATCTATACATGCACAGAACAGATTTATTCCAGTCCATTGCAACAAAATGAGCTCAAGGTTACAGAAACCAACAGATAAAAAATTTGCTTGCTTCTTTGTTTTGTCTCCTCACCAGTGTTCAAAAGTCCCTTTTAGTCTCAGACAGTATCCTGAATCTGTTTCCCCTCTATAAGCAATATAAAGTTTGATTGTGTGCTAATGGAAAATCATTTGAGCTGGTATGTTACCATCTTCATCAATTGAAGGGTGTTTTCATCCTGTGGACAGAAAATCACGATTCACTCCTAACTGCAGACAGTGAGAATTTCCGCTTGGGCATTTAGATGTCTAAATAGAAGAAATCATTCACTGTGTTTTTAAAATGCATCCTCTCAGGCTGCATTGGCCAAAGCACAATAAAATACAGTGGCAACCACTCATGGAATGGAACAGACAGGCAACTGCCACTGAAAGTGAGAGAAGCTGTAGATTTGTGCCCATGTACCTGGATAGCAGGTGTCATGCAGGAACCATGAACACAGTTTCACCTCAAGGTAGGGAGTGGGATGCTTGTACTTCCCATTTCTTCAGCACTCTTAGGCAAATTTCTAGGTCTGTTCTCCATCCAGTGGCAGCTGACCCTGTGGCTGGCCTACACAGCCAGGGTATGTATCCGCAAAATGGAAGCTTGTGGTCTTGTGTTTTTTACTAGTAATTATCTAGATAAATATAATATGAGTGTATGATTGGGTGATGATATGTGACTTTGAAGGACCTGATAGACTATTTCTGCTCATGTGGTTTTTGCAGTTATGCAATGAAGTGGTTGGGAGGGTGGGCAAAAAGAAAAAGAACAATGTCACTGGTGGAGGGCTTCAGCTTCTGGGGCCAGAAATGCTGCTGCTGAAAGCAATAGTGAGCCCAGATTATAAAGTGAAGTTACTCATCCCAAAAATCAATGCAAACATATCTACTTTCACTTTGAACATGGAAGAAAGAAATTCTTCATTACTAACATAAATCAGGCATTGCCAAAAATTTGTTGAACTGGGTGTCTTGAGCATGCTGGGGTGAAAAGAAAAATACTTGTGGGAAAAAAATGTCTGTCTGTTAAACCAAGTACAATAATAATGACATACACTTTTCAGGTTTTAAGAAAACAAAGTTGTGAGGTTTGTTTTCTTAACTGGAGAGAGAATATGTATAACTGAATTGATAAAGTATACTGAGAAGCATGGTTTTGTAGGTATATGTTTTGTTATAACTGTTCGTTACTATAATAGCATTTTTCTTCAATGTGGAATTAGAGGGAGGTAGAAGTTCACTGAAAGGTGTCTGTAATGTATTTATTAATAAGCTTCTTCTATGTGTATAATGCAAACGGGGTTGGTAGCTAGATTGCAGTAAAAGGAAAGTTCTGAGCTTTCAAAACAAATCCAAGTAGGTGGCAACAGAGCAGTGGGAGATCCAGTGGTTGAAGTAACACTGTCCAGGAGCTCTCCATGGTGTAAAAACGCTGAGAGTAATTGCATTCCTCTGGATGGGGAAAGGCTCTGTACAGCTGTGGTGGTGAAATGTCAGACCTGTGGAGAAGTGACAATTTCACTGTGGTGATCTTAGGCCAGTCTGATTTTCTTCTCTTACAGTATGGAAATTTTGGTTTTGTCCCATGCTAAGGGGAGGGCAAGTCACTCTATGTGGACTGTTCCTAAATCAAATGCAGAAGGGTTTCAGGGTTCAGGAGGACTGTGGCACTTGCTGCTGGTCCTCCTGTGCCCCTCTCTGTAAGCCTGTTAATTCAGTTGACATAGATTAAAGTGGTGGAACAGCTATGGCTTTTATTAATTTCTTAGGACTGGTTTGCGCTTAATGAAGGGGAAATCCATGCATGCAGGTTGGAAAGAGAGACTTGGAGTAAACACTAGTGCTTAAGAGTGGCAAATGCTGCTATGCAACCTATTTCTCCTAAATGTGTTTTACTTGGTAAATTGTGGGAACTATGTGGAGTGATTGAATAACAGGTGAATCTTCAGTTAGTGTTTCTACTGCATTTCTTTGGACCATGACTGTAAATCTGCTCCTTGAAAGGGAAACCTGTCTTAATTCAATAAGCTGGAGTCACGTAGTGGAGTCACTGCTCTCTGAACAAACCACAGAGGAAAGTAAAATGTAATTTATCCATAATGGTAAGTCCACCAAAAGCATAAGTGACTAGTAACAAGTTAGAGGTAATGCTCCGAATAAGGCTCAGAAACAGAATCTTGCTTTATCGTAATACATGACATAAAGGTCACTGTGTAGTTCAGGTTTTTATGTTCCTGGTGTTTAAAAGTCCTGAGAGTGAAACACAGAGTTTGTCGTAAGAAGGTAAAGACCGACTATGCTTAGGTTTTCTCCACCTACTTTGTCAGGAAAAGGGTGTTCAGCCACTTGGGTAACAGGTTTTGTGGATAGACCAATACAAGTGAAGGCGTGGTTGCACTCAATGTGTGTTCCAGAAGTGGAAAAGTATGGTCCTGTGTGTTAGTGCAACAAATCCACTTTGCAAACTGGGATTAAGCTGGCAAAGCAGTAAGGTAACGAGGGACTTTTACCAACTTGGGAGTCACTGAGGATATGAGAACAAAAGCACAATCTGCACAGAAATTTTAGAGAGGTATTTGAAAGTTGGTTTTGGAGCAGAGTAAGCACCACTCCAGGGAAACTGGTCAAGTAATGATATGGTGGTGATAAATCTGGAGGACTCCTTAGGAGTATGAAAACTCTGTAATGAATTTATACCCTCAATTATGTCATTCAAAAGGTAGGTACAACAATATGGCTTGTGTTTGAAGTTGATTTTTTTCTTTTTTTCTTTTTTTTTTCTGCCTGTGTATAATTTATTTAATGTAAAGTTTTCTTCCAAGAGTAGTTTGCTTACTTGCTTGTAGTGTTTTGCATGATTCAGAGCAGTATGTGAAGAACCTGCCTGTGTTTCCAGGGAGCAGAAATCCCTACCTGAGTATGCTCTAAAAGGTCAAATTCAATTTAATAAATTTATCTCTCAGGAAAACAAGCATCTTTCTTAGCTAGTGGGAAGAGAAAAAAAAAGGTTTTACATTAAAAAAAAATCTAAAGCATATTATAGTTGTGTAAATGTGAAGTGCTAAAAGCTCATATTACTGAAACCATACTGGTGTAAATCGTCAGTACATGTTGAAGTCAGTAGCATTACTCGTAATTCCATTATACAGTCTCTGTAAAGAAAGGAGAGCTGCTGGGAAATGCAATTCAAATTTGGTCTTAAAGTACCTACCTAAGGGCTGTATCATGCCAGCATTTTTAAAATAAGGGTTGTAATCAATGCCATTGCTTAAAAATCAGTGTTGCCTGGTATAGTCATGTGTGATAATACAGCACTGCAGCAAACAAAGCTATTTCGATTGCAGGCTTGCATTCAGCTGGATACTATACAGCTGTAGTATAACGCAGCACAACTTAGACTGGAAGCATGATAAGAGTGTATTTAAAGATATTATGAAGATATCAGAGAACCTAGGAGCTTTAGAAGCCATTGGTCAGTGAAGTTTGACAAGGGTGCTGTGACAAGGACTGTGACTCATGGAGTGCTGGATGCTTAAAGTGGCACCTGTTTTTTATCCTCCCTGCCCTTTCCATAAACCCTTTACTGCAATATCTCTGAGTTGTCAGAAGACCAGGAAAAATATTTGGGCCTCTTTGTATTCTTTCCTTCAGAACTGGTAAGTCAGGTGTATATAGCTTTAAGTTCATTTTTTAATAGGAATCAATAAAAAGACATCATTGTTTCCAGTGCTTTCAGGTGTTGTATACCAGGAACTGAAGTGTTTTGGAGCTCCTAAGCTAATTTGTTCTTTTTGGGTTTTTTGGTTGTTTTTGTTTTTTTTTTTTCTGTGGCTTAAATGTATATACTATGGGAATAACACTCAAATGGTGTTATGTGGAATGCTACAAAGCCATGTGGTCCTGGGTTGCCTCTTTCCACTGGCCACACTGTAAAGACTGTTGCAAACGTATCTATCACATACACTTGTGTTTTCAACTGCGGCTGTGTGAATGGGAATGGATAGATGGTGAAGGGATGAGGCACCACTAAGATGCGGCTTATGTGGTTTAAACCATTGGAAAGGTTGCGAATGTCTGAGTGTGTTCATAGGCAGGAACATTCATGGAAATAGCTGCTTCTCAGGGAGCAGCATAAAATGCCCACAGAAAATGAACTTGACATGAACAAACTTCTCAACACAGGGTTAGAAAGCTACTGCTCCATTCATACACACAAACACCTTCTATAGCCTAGAAGTAGGAAAGAAGTGCTGTGCTTTTCTTTTTCTCTTCTTTCCCCTTTTCTCACCAGGCCATATGGAAACATTTCAAGGTGGTTTTTTTTTCGTCTCTTTCTCAAAAGAGGTGTATATTCTTCCCCCGCTCCTTCCCCAACACCTAGTCATCAGGTCATCCCTTTCTCAGGTGGGAGACCTAGTTCATGTGCCTACTCTAGCAGAATTCAAGAAGTGACTTGAATGTGACTAAGAGGTGAGTATAACCAGCTTGTGGTTATGGGTGGGCTTGTCTCTAGAGCTTTTCCTATCCGTCTCAATATAAGGTGTCCCCTTCTCCATCGCCACCCCCTCCTCTGAATAAAAAAAAAAAAAGGAAAGAAAAAAATTATTAGACAGCTGAAGTCCTGCCACTCAGGTCAGCAATGGAACTTGAATACTGAATATTTGCATCTAGACTCAGCTACATGGACTGGGCTGGTCCCAAGAACCACAGGAAGCACTTGCTCTTTGAAATTGTTTCAAAGATGAGAAAACTTTTTTTGGTCTTTGTATGATTTACAAACTTGAATACATACACTGTATGACCACCTGGAAATAAACCTGCCGTGTTTCCCCTACACCTCCTAGAAAAGTAGGACAGCTGACGGAGTGCAGTAACTGAGGAAAGGAACTTGAAGTTCTTTTTCACCCTTAAATTGAGAACTGAATACAATGTTCATGCAACAGTCCACTCAATTAGTCATGAAATGAACTGGTGACTGTGTTGGGAATGGAGCCCAGGAATCACAGCCCCTCTGCTCCAACTGCTGGAGTACACTGCCTTTAAAAAAAGATCCCCTTTTCTGAGTTGGAAATTCAAGAAATACCATAACAGCATACTGGTTGGGTTGATTTTTTTGCTTCCCTTTTTTTGGTTTTGTTTTGTTTTTTTCTTTTCTTCTAAGAGACAGAAATACAAAAAGTAAAGGCTTTGCTAGGATAAATTTTGTAGTCAGGCATACAATGAGAGTCAAGCTGATGTTTCTGTTATAAAATCTTCATTTCATCCCTTCCTGGAAACATGAGTATGAATTATGAGCTCCGCGACTGGCAACCTTTTCCTGAAGAGAACACGGATCCCTGGGAGAATATATTCTCTCCTATTCTGTGTCTGTGACTGCCATTAATGCTAATGGAGTCACTGAAAAGCAAATATGCCCTTATTTGTACAAATGGCTGCAAAGTAGATGTTGCAAAAACATGCTGGGAAAAAAAAGTACTCCATGATAGAACACTGAAAGTCGAAAGAGAGACCTCACCAGCTGGCAGAAGTAGCCCATTGTGATCCATCATTAAATATAATATGGTTTAGAACAGACTGTTGAGAAAGATCAGGTTTTCTTAAAGGTAAAATTACTTTCCACTTAGAGTACTTTCCACTGTGAGACTTTTAAAGGAGTCTGCACATACAAACTGCATCTGTATTTGGTGATGGCAAAGGACCGAGTTAGTGCAATTGAAAAGGTCCCTATTCTTTGTCTGAGATGCAGCAAAGGGCAGCGTTCAAGTTCCTGGCTTGTAGCAAAATCTTTCTGCTTACATCACTTCTCAGTGGAGTTTGCAGTGAAGTAGGAACAAACACAAGATCTGTGACTGTGTCTTGGCTGGAGGGCAGAACTTTTCAAATGTACGTGTTCAGACTTTTCTGTCTATCTGCTTCACCATGCAGCAGTAGCTGCTTTACTGGGTTTGTTACTTTCTAGATGGGTAAAGTGAGAAGTAGCAAGGATACGATTTTTTCCAGAGCCTTCTGCCATCTGAAGTGAACTGCAGAATAACTTCTATTAGCTTACTTTTTCCTCTGGCTGACATATCCACCCCTCAGTTTCAATCTGTTCTAACAAAGCCAGCATACATTCTTATGGTCAAGTGCTGATAAGATTTGTAATAGTGGGAGTACTGGGAAATGTATTCACAATGAAGTATCTGTACCATGTAGGTGTCATTCTTGACCTCTTATTACCCAAGAAAGCGTGAGATCTGTCAGGATGTATTTATGATGGCTACACAAGTAATGAGATCTAGGGGTCGTCTTGTTTTGGTTTTGGTTTTTGGATTTGCCTGTCTCTTTGCGTTGCTGTGATGGCAGAAGACAGCTGTCCTAGAAATGTTTCGTCATCTGTAACAGACAGCTCATTGAACAGTTCATGAGACTGGACAGTGTGTACAGTGCGGATGGATCAATAAGAGGCAGGCATGATGTGTTTGAATAACTTTCAACTGGTTGGACAATGGCTGCAATATCATTTCTACCCTCTTTTCTGCCTTAACATCCGGGAGCAAGAGTTCCTCTGGAGAGGATTTAATCTGTTTGTTGGATAATTTTCTAAATTTTTTTCCCCTTCAGATGGGTGCCAGTGAAGTTAGTTCAGAGATTATCTTGATATGGCTTCTATTAAATTATGAATAATTAACAAATATTTTTACTTGGGGAGCGCACATCCTTATCTATCTGTACTGTCACAAAGACAGACCCATGCCTACTTTGCTCCCATTAAAAAAAAAATAAAATCCCTGATCAGGATGGTTTTTGCTTACAGTTTAGCCTCTTCCAGTCAGTGTCCAGTGGATATAATGACAAGGAGCTTACTTAGCAGTGAAGGAGAAAGGGCTTTTCCTGTTAAGTATGAGTTGCACTCACATCCCAACAGTAATGACAACGGATTATTTGGCCACCCGTGTGTTAGATCTTTCCATAAAATACATACTGGTGGTATTAAAATGTTGTGAATAAACAGATTCCTTTTGAATTTATTCTGAATCAAAGTGTTTATTAAATTCAAATGCCAAGATAGAGATCAAATTTACCAGCACAGATACAGCTTGCCTTGGACTACATTTATGCAATTATGAAAATGTGGGAGGCTAGAAAAGCCTATACAGTCCCTCATATATTGTAAAGAAAACACCCGTTAAAGAAAAATAGGGCATACAAAGGCACAGTTACAAGAGAGGAGTAGGGAAGTAAATATGAATCTTATCAAGATGCAACAGATATTGAACCGATGGAATTAATCAAACATAAGTATGAATTAAATCAAATCTAGTCTGTGTGTACTCTGATTAATTAAATCAGGTGAAAATCTGGAAATAATAGTCTTTTTCTTTCTCTATGGCATCTTAAAAGTCACGTCAATCCAAATAAACTGTTGATTGTAGCAAAGTTTCAGATTGTTAGTAGTCACTCAACAAATTAATCAAGAATATCAACTGTCCTGCAAAGAACTCTGTAATTCAGCAACATTTTCTTGCAGAGACTCTCTAGTGCATTACTCCTGGAAGATTATCATTCTATGCTATCAACCATGAAAAGAGAAAAGGCTTCAATAAGCTAAAGGAAGCTTCAGTAAAACTACTAAAACCTTGGACTGTCACCACAGGAGAATGACAATCAAGTGATTTTTTAAACATAAACATCCACAATGTTAGGAATATATATATAGGCTTGAGTTTTACATTACTACTTGCAAAGAGAAGTAGAGCTGTCAAATTTCTTATTCTGCAGTTCAATGAAATTTGACTTGTGTGTGTTAACTGTAGATGTCTTGGCTATAGGGGAAAGAGAGAGAGTGTTACCATGTTGTGTATTAGAATAATTTTGATTATTTTTTGTTTTAATTCTTCCAACTCCATAGACTGAACAGCTAACAATTGGAGATATTTGCTGCATCTTTATATCTGTATAACTGATACAGAGGAGGAGTTCCACTCACTTTCAGAAGGAATAACAATCATTGCTACATGTACACAAACAGATACACACACACATATTTTAGAGGTTAGCTCTTACCTTAGCTAGGTGTAAATGCATGGGCCATTATGGATTTGTGCTGTCAGTGGGTATGAGAGAATCACTACCACCCACCTCCTCCTGCTAGAGATAAAGACTCTTGAGAAAACTCTACGGGTAGCTTTGGAGAAGATTATTTCCCCTGTATAAACTACCCAGACTGTGAGTCTTTTTGCTCTTCCCCTTCCCAAACAAGAACGATAATTTCTCTCCAATGCTTCTCACATTGTTCTAAGCAGTTGACATTGTCCCGATTTTCACATGGGGAAGTCTCAGCTTAGCTATAGGAAATAGGTAGAAGTTAGGAGAAGATAGGAGAAATGCTGCATCTTAAAGATAGATGAGCATAGGCTATGACATGGTAAAGTCCCAATGTTCTGGTCTTGCAGAGCTCCTGCTTACTAAGCAGCTCTGTAAATGCTCAGTAAACACCAGGAGCTTTCCAGATCCAGGCATATCCTGCAGCTGTAGTTCTGGTGATGTCTTTCAAAATCACTTCATTCTTGTGGAAGCACAGAGAAGCAGAGGCCTGTGCACAAGGCTCTGAGCATGGTTCTGTGCAAGTTTTTCAGTTCACTTTCCTGGCATGTTCTATGTTTCTAACGGCAGTGTAGTTTTCAGAGCCTTACTCAAGCCATTCTCTTGAGGTAGCAAAACCCATTTGGTACAGGTTTCCCACCACATTTGTTCTGACAACAGAAATAAGCATGGCAGTAGCTGATGATAGGTTAGCTTGAAATGACCATAATGGTTTGCAAAGGTAATAGAGCGGTTAGAGATGTGCGTAGAATTGCATCTGTTGCCACAGAGTTGAACTTCAAATAGTAACTGTCACCTGAGTTGGGTATTTACCTTGCATATTTCTAATGAGATGTCATTCTTCCATTGGTACTGTACATCCAGTGGTACCTTATGTAATAATGTGTACTGAGTTCTCCCCTACATGGTGATGATGGAATATCACAGCAACTTGTAACATTCTTAATATGCAAAATGTTGGCAAATGGAGTAGCCTTTTAGTGCCAGCTGCTGCCTCTAAACAATGTACACCCACCGCAAAATGTCAGCGCTCTTCTGATTGCAAATGATGAATGGCAGAATTGAAATGAGCTCTCTTGTTTACCCTGGGTTGAGAAATGCAAGACTGATAGTTTTTTGGAAGAAGGGAAATAATAGCGGAAGGAGTAAGTGTTATGAAAAACATAATCCAAGACAAAGTTAAAAAGAAAAAAAGAAGGAAAAAAAAGGAGTGGAGGGGGAAGAAAAAGAAAAGGTAATGAAGACAATGGGAAAGAAAAGGTAGTACAGTCTTACTTAAATCAAGTTCAAAACCAGACACAATGGAGTTTTGATGCTGCAACTCTCCATCTTGCAGAGATGCTACTGGAGTTGCAGTTCTCTTTAGTGTGGTGGATCCATTTAGGTCTCATTGTACTTGCCATGTTACAAATCAGGTTTTATGGCATTTGAGATTTCTTCTAGGTACTTTCCTCATTTGGTGTTGACATCAGTCTGTGACAAATAGCTTTTTGCTTATTTTTGGGACCTGTTTTAGTTGGTCTGTTTTATAGTACTCTGGGCTCCTGTCCCTCTTTCCCCCTCTTGCCTGGGACTGGATCCCTTTCTGCATGCAAAGTGTTTGCTCACAGTTTTCACAGGAAGTTTTGTAACCTCTCCAATTCATGGGGTTTAGATATTTAATATTTTATATTACTATTTTTCTATTATTGAAATAGCAGCCAGAGGCATCCCAGCTGAGGTCAAGACCTCACTGTACAAACTTAAGTAAGACTGAAGCCTGCTCCCAAGTACTTGGAGTGTTAACTGACTGGTGCTTGGATGCCTGCACCAATCACAGGGCTAATAGATTCATATTTCTCCAGGTTTCAGGCTATGATACCAAAGCACTTTTCAAACGCAAATAAATTTATCCTCCTTTATGAAAGTCAAAGATTTGTTCTGATGTAACACTTCTCCCCTCTCTAATTCCCACACGTGTACTTGTTACCGACATATATATGGCTGTGGTCAATATAGGTGCTTAACTTTTTAAAGAGCCTGTGTAAGTCACTAAGTGCATATTGATTCGAAGCAAATGTAAGTTAGAATTAATTTTGACTTGCTAACGTAGTCAAATAAGGAATATTTCTATTGATCTTTGTCCCAGAAGCCAATTATCTGGATTAAGTGTTTTTATTACATGAAATACAGCACATAGTATATATCATTCTGCATTGATTGGTGTGAAATTGCATATTTAAGACAAGGACTGGAAGTAAGAATAGTTAACAAGTGATTAATTTTTAAAAAGTATATCTTGTTTTACTCACGTCCCCCCGCTTTTCCCTGTTCAAAAGCTGTGCTTGTAACTCCACTGAAGAGGAAGCTGTTGATGCATGTGGATCAACAGGGATTCTTGTTCATATCACTTCCATTTCTCCTGCCTTCCATTTAGCTCTGCTCGTCTATGCTGTGTTCCCTCCCCCTTCTACCTACCTAACCATTGTAAAGCTTATCTATATTTCCTGCTCCTTAGCATTAAGCGGGCTTTTCTTTTGCCATAATGTGCTCTGCATGAAAAAATGTTTTATGTATTAAATAAATACATTGCAGCAATCTCTCATGCAAGCAAGGGGTGCTAACTATCTGGAGAACCCAGTAGCGCACGTACAGGTAATGATTATAACAAGTGTGCTGAATTCACAGGGCACTGCAAGTGTAGCGACAGGGGACAGCGACCGTTGGCCCCTCGGAGGGGAGACTCCAGAGGCAGAGCGGGGGGTGGCCCGGTCCTTTCCCCGGCGATCCCTGCGCTCTGGCGGTGCCTCCCCGGGAGCAGGATGCGGCCGCAGCGCTCGGACCAGACTGGCGCTGGCGAGACGGACACCCCCAGGAACCGCTCTGCCTCCTGGTCGCCAAACATTATCCATACGTACCGCTATAGCGGGCCGTGCCCCAGCCCCACAGCGACCTCATAATCTTGGTAACATCCTGCGCTCAACTCATTTTCTTGGCAGTAGTTTTAATTACGTTTCGGGCTCCTGAATGAATTTGTTTTCTCCGGATCCTTGGCATATTGAGACGCTTGTCACGTTTGGGTGCCTGCAATCACTGATGCGTTTGTTTTAGGGGATGAATTAGTCTTCTGAGCCTGAGCATGTCCAATTTTTGAATTAGATTTCACAGAAAGCTAGAACAAAACAAAACAAGGAACGGTTTTGCTGGACCACTTTTCTCCCCCATCCACCCGCCCCCAGAGCGGGGGTAAAAACCTCGCATTTCCATTTCGCTCCTCAAACGCGGATTATGTCCCGGGCCTGAGCGTGCGGAAAAAGGAAAGAGCATTCCCCCCCCTCCACCTCGGCGCCGAATCCTCGGTCGCCGAAGTTGGGCGAACAGCAGCGGCCGCAGCCCCCGCGCCCTTACCTCCGGGGCCGTCCCGCCGCGCGGTGCCTGGCCGGGGCTGCGGGCAGCCGCGCAATGCGGAGGACCTGCGAGCCCGCGGGAGAGCCTGTGCCCCGCAACCGGGGGGCTGCCGAGCCGCCCCGCGTCCCCCTCTCCTCTGCTTCCCGCGCCTGGAGCCTCGGCCCCTATCCCTTTCCCCCGGGAGATATGCATACATCACAGATATATATTTTGTGTATATATATATATATAATTCTGGATATCTCTAAATATATTTATTTGCGATTAATTTCCCCGTTCTTGCACAGCCATCCTACTGCCTGGCGGAGCTGCGCGCTCCCCTCCGCGCCCCGCTGCCCGCGCCCCGCCGCCGCGCCGTGCCCCGGCGGCACCGAGCACCGAGGCTCCGCAGTCACGTGGCGCGGGGGGCGGGCGGCGGCGGCGGATGGGAGGGGGCTGCTCCGCAGTTCGCGGTCTGCCGGCGCCCCGGCACACACCGAGCGCTGGGCTGGAGGCTCCGCCGCGCCGCTTGCCAACCCGGGATCTACCTCCGTGCTTTTTTAGCCCCGGCTTTTTTTTTTTTTTTTTTTCTTTTCCCCCTCTCCCCTTTTTTTTAATTTTTTAAAATTTTTTGGGTTCTTTTGGTATTTGGGATTTTTTTTTAAGGGGGTTGTCTAGGCATCTCCCCCCTCCACGCCCGCTGCCTTGCTCCACCTGCCCTTGCGCCTTTTCTTCTTCTTTCCCCCTGTCTGTCTCTCCACCAAACCCGGGCTGATGTGCTGTGCGAGAGGCTGGAAATGGAAGTGTTGATGCTCTGGCTTTTCCCCTGGATATTTCAGTGCGTTTCGGTGCGGGCGGACTCCATCATCCACATTGGTAAGTCAGGGAGCGGGAAGGCTGGAGAGGGACGCGGTAGACAAAAAAATAAATGAAGGGAGCGTCTCGTTTAATAGCGCTCATGACACAGGCAGCGGTTTAACCCAACTGCTCAGAGACACAGGAGGAGGGAAGGGAGAAAGGCGGCTGAATCCCCCACCGACTGTAAAGTTCGGGGGGCAATGCCGGCTGCGCGCCGGGCCGGGCCGGGCTGGGCTGCGGGCGGGGGACACGCCGTTGCGGTCTGCCGTGTGGCTGGGGAGCCTGTGCTCGGACCTGTTTGCTTGGAAGGGCTTTCTCCCCCCTCCTTCTCCTCCCCCGCTGCCGAAAACAAACAACCGCCCCCACCACCCGGGCAGGAAAGAGGCATAATCTGAACGTGCTCGTAGGGAAAACTTTCGGGGAGATAATCCCCTGGTTTCCATCCCCTGTCGTAGCAGGTGTCAGCCGAGCCGGAATTCGAGGGGAGAGGACTTGCCTGGGAAAGGGTTAGAAAAGCGAGATTTGCAGCAGCTGCGTGTGCGTGTGTGTCTATGCGCGCAACTGTTGTGGTTTGAATAAGATCTCATTAAAACCCCTGAGAAGCAAGAAGGCTGGATCAGCAGCGTGAGGAAGAGAGGGATGAAAAAGAGGCAAAGGAAAGGCTGATGTGAACTTTTATGGCTTCTGGGAGCAAGGCACGGTGATGTCCGCGGGAAGCCTGGCGAGCAAAAGCGAGGCTCTGCAGTCACCTTTTGGCTGGTGTTGAAAGGTACCAGCAGGAACGAAAATGAGGATGTTTAGGGACGGAGAGGGGGGAGAGAATAATTTGTGGAGGATAAGAGAGGAGGAGGCAGGAGTACAGCCGGGAAATGAAAAGCCGTGATTTCCACTAGCCCTCTGGGGAGGATGGGAGATCAAAAAACATGAGGGGGCCGTGGCGATCCTGGCAAGGGGAGGCTCCACGGAGAGGGGAGGGAAGTCCCGCGTCCACCCGGGGCGGGGAAGGGGAGAAGGACACCAGCCCTGGAACAAGTTTCCCGGCAGGGGCGGCTCCAGGGCCGACGGAGGGGGCGGCTCTGGCCGGCGCCGCTCGGCTCCGGAGCCGGGGGGCGCAGCCAAGGCAGACAGCATTGCGGTGCCATTAAGGAGACTGGGTCAGCCCCCACCGCAGCGGGGGACTCCGGCCCAGGGGCGCTCCCCAGCGTCGAGCGGAGCCCGGCGACATCGGGGCCAGCCCCGCGGGGTGGAAGGGCGGCGGTGCCGGGGGGAGCGTGGGCGAAACAGCCCCGCAGCTCTGCCGCTCGGCCCCGTTTCCCCTGCGGTGGGAGGGGGAGTTGTCACCGCGGCTTCTCCCCACGCGAANAGGCGGCTGAATCCCCCACCGACTGTAAAGTTCGGGGCGCAATGCCGGCTGCGCGCCGGGCCGGGCCGGGCTGGGCTGCGGCCGGGGGACACGCCGTTGCGGTCTGCCGTGTGGCTGGGGAGCCTGTGCTCGGACCTGTTTGCTTGGAAGGGCTTTCTCCCCCCTCCTTCTCCTCCCCCGCTGCCGAAAACAAACAACCGCCCCCACCACCCGGGCAGGAAAGAGGCATAATCTGAACGTGCTCGTAGGGAAAACTTTCGGGGAGATAATCCCCTGGTTTCCATCCCCTGTCGTAGCAGGTGTCAGCCGAGCCGGAATTCGAGGGGAGAGGACTTGCCTGGGAAAGGGTTAGAAAAGCGAGATTTGCAGCAGCTGCGTGTGCGTGTGTGTCTATGCGCGCAACTGTTGTGGTTTGAATAAGATCTCATTAAAACCCCTGAGAAGCAAGAAGGCTGGATCAGCAGCGTGAGGAAGAGAGGGATGAAAAAGAGGCAAAGGAAAGGCTGATGTGAACTTTTATGGCTTCTGGGAGCAAGGCACGGTGATGTCCGCGGGAAGCCTGGCGAGCAAAAGCGAGGCTCTGCAGTCACCTTTTGGCTGGTGTTGAAAGGTACCAGCAGGAACGAAAATGAGGATGTTTAGGGACGGAGAGGGGGGAGAGAATAATTTGTGGAGGATAAGAGAGGAGGAGGCAGGAGTACAGCCGGGAAATGAAAAGCCGTGATTTCCACTAGCCCTCTGGGGAGGATGGGAGATCAAAAAACATGAGGGGGCCGTGGCGATCCTGGCAAGGGGAGGCTCCACGGAGAGGGGAGGGAAGTCCCGCGTCCACCCGGGGCGGGGAAGGGGAGAAGGACACCAGCCCTGGAACAAGTTTCCCGGCAGGGGCGGCTCCAGGGCCGACGGAGGGGGCGGCTCTGGCCGGCGCCGCTCGGCTCCGGAGCCGGGGGGCGCAGCCAAGGCAGACAGCATTGCGGTGCCATTAAGGAGACTGGGTCAGCCCCCACCGCAGCGGGGGACTCCGGCCCAGGGGCGCTCCCCAGCGTCGAGCGGAGCCCGGCGACATCGGGGCCAGCCCCGCGGGGTGGAAGGGCGGCGGTGCCGGGGGGAGCGTGGGCGAAACAGCCCCGCAGCTCTGCCGCTCGGCCCCGTTTCCCCTGCGGTGGGAGGGGGAGTTGTCACCGCGGCTTCTCCCCACGCGAACTTAATCCCGAGTGGTGTTTGCTAACTAACTCCTGACAGAAATAGCGATCCTGCGGGCAGGGGAGGAGAGCTGCTGTGCACAGAGCTGTTCTTCCACCCGGGCGGTGCGCGGAGGCTCCAGCCACAGGCACGCACGGTTGTGAATCAGCAGGACTTTCCCAGGCTGGGGTATCACGTTTTGTAGCTGGTTTTGTTGCCCTCACTAAAGATCTCCCAGCGCTGCGGGGAGCAGGGCAGTAAGCCTGGCGTGGGCACACACACGCTGAGTGGAGAGGGGACCTTATGTAACACGCATTGCCAGATGTTTTCACGTTAACTGCATCAACAGGACAGTGACATTAAAGCTGCCAGGTTACTGGGCACAAAACCTGCCTTCCTGCGTGCATATGTGAGCCTCGGCAAAACCCCTGCCCGAAAGGCAGCATCCTATGAAGCGGCGAAGCACGGAGCAAAAAGTTGGTCCAATAACCCAGCCTGCCTCCTTTCCTGTCACCCGGCGTGGAGCCGGCTCGGGGCTCCCTAAATGCCAGTGGACCAGCAGCGGCCACCCACGCGTGACTCCCGGCCCCTCAGGCGCCCTTTGCCCCCGGAGCTGCCTCGCCTGGTGGCACCGTGCGAGGTGCCAGGGGGGCGCGGACGGGCCGAGCCCTCCTCACCCTCTGCCGCCTTCCTCCCCGCAGGTGCCATTTTCGAAGGCAATGCTGCCAAGGACGACGAGGTGTTCAAGCAGGCGGTGTCAGATCTGAATCTCAATGACGACATCCTCCAGAGCGAGAAAATCACTTACTCCATCAAGCTCATAGAGGCCAACAACCCCTTCCATGCAGTGCAGGAAGGTGAGCGCCCTAGGGGGCCGGACCCGGGGGCGGGGCGCCGGGTCGGGAGCGGATGGGGCTGAGAGCTGCCCCACCAGCCCGGCCCGTTGGCGGGGAGGGGGTTTCAGCGCCGGTTTTAGCCCGGATCTGTCCTGGCGCTCGGCTGGAAACTTTTCTTCGGTCGGGGGTTGGCGCTGTCTTACAAGGAAAGGGGAGGCACAGCGCGGCGCTGCGCCGTGCCCAGCCCAGCAGTGCCCGGGCGGGGGGTTGGCAGCCACGAGGGGGCCAGCAGGGGAGCGCAGGTGGTCTCCAGGTCGCCCCTGGATTTGTAAGCACCCCCTCTTTCCTCCGCCGCTGCGGAGGGAAGGCCAGGCCCCACTGCCATTCCCGTCCCCTCCTCAGCAGGGCCTACGCGTGGACGCGGCGGGGCAGGGCAGACGAGGGGGTCCCGCGCGGAGAGGGGGGTCGTGCGGCGCCGAGCAGGAGGGACTCGACCCGTGTGGGAACGGCGGCAGGAGGCGGCCGGGCAGAAGCCGGCACCCATCTCTGCGCATCTGCCCCCGCCCCTTCCCGAGGGGAGGCAGAGCCGGGGCGGTGGCAGCGGGGCCCCCGTGGGAGCGGAGCTCCCTCCCGGGAGGCTGGGGGGGGGGGGGGGCTGGGGGGACGGTGTGGATAAGGTTGCCGAGTCGCCGACTGGAAACCTTCCCAGAGTTTACAAGATCTGACAAGTAGCTGCATAGGCAAATAATTTCAATTAGATTTTTGCAAAGGGAAACGTTTCAATTAATCAGCTTACCTTTACAAATAAGACTTTACAAATACATTATTTGTGATCTAATGAAGCTAAGGTTAAGTATGGCCTAGGTTATTTCAGAAGCTGTGTTTTTCAGTAGTTGTTTGTCTAGAAACAGAGAACTATTTATATACACAGACTAGAATATTTAAAAAAATTCATCACCAGCCTTACCCTTATTTTTACAGAGCACAGAGTGAATCTTTCCCTGTATGAAAATTTGCATTAATCCATATGTATTTATGTCTAAGTTGTGTACATGCAAATTATGGCTACAAAATTACACCAAATGTTAATTTTTGTGAACTCTGAACAATTTCTTCTGCTGTCCTTTTTCCTCAGTGTGGGTGGTAGTTAATAGGATGCACATTCAGGAAAAACAGCAATATATACCTTTCTGAGAGCCTGATCCTATTAACAATAGGATTCCTCCTGCTGCTCTGAAAGCTCAGCAAGGTGGTATGAAAAAATCTCAGTGCAAATGGGAAGAAGGGGTCTTTAAAACAAAATTCCACCCACATAGTTGGACACCGCAGGAAAAATAAAAGTCTCTAAATCACTGCGGGTTGATTTATTGGCAAAGATGAACTGAACAATTGGATCTTCTTACAGTTGGAAAAGCTCAGTGTCCTATATTGGAGCTTATTCATATTCATGGAAGTGACAGTAGTTGGCTGGTTGAACAATTGCTTTCAACAATGTCTCTTCTCAGAAGCAAAACTTTATGAAACTGCTCTGAATGCCCTGGGATCTGAGCTGACAGTCCTGTGGTCGGAGTCCCTTTGCTCAGTTTTGTTGAAAGCAGAAAAGGATGACCAGCTGGAGGATTCTTCTGGATCTAGTAGATTTTTTTTTTTAATTGGTTTATTTGCTAACCTGGAATATGAGTATGGCATTTGTGAAGACTGCTAAGAAAATGAAATTTCTATGTTGAAAATACATGCTGAAGCCACAGAAACAACTCTGGTCAGGTTTTTAATATCCCTCTGCTACCTGAATGTATGTAAATCAAGATGTTTCTTCCTGTCCCTTCCAAGATGCTCTTTTGGGGTTCATGTGTCCATTGCAGTTAGAATAGCTCTTTGGTGAACTGATCCCACGCTGGAGAGTTAAGGAAGTGGTTGATGAATGTTCACAATTCCAAAGAGAAATTGTTCTCTGTCACTACTTCATTAAGGCATATCAATGTGTCTTCTTTTGGGAGGACTGTGAAATGATCCTATCTATCTGTAACTAAAACCTTGCCATGGTGGGAGAGCTAAGAGAAGAGTATCAGACTTTTCTCAATTTCCTGGCTTGCTTTGTTGGTTCATGTCAGGTCTTTTTTTTTAAATTTAATTTCCTACTTTTGAAACCGTTATACAACGTGCTGACAGAATGATCAACGGGACATACAAGTTGCCGGCCTGTTCTTAAGAGCAGTGCCTTTCTGCCAGGTGTTACTTGGTGTCATTCTGACTATTCAAAATCTCATCGTATCTCACCATACAGATGTCCTGCTCGTTTTGGTAGAATGTTGTGCATAGTAGTCAAAATAACCCGGAGCAAATCTGCCGCCCTGACTGCTTGCAGAATCTTGCTGCTGCTACATAAAATGCCCTGGCATCACATTATTTTTCTGCAGAGTCTTTCTAGGCAGTGCCATGGAAATCGATGTTGCAGGCATTGGTTTCATAGCAATGAACCTTTTTATAGTAAAAACCAATCAGGAATATAGATAGACCATTGTGATACTACAGCCAGAACAGCTCACACAATCAAACTAATCACAAATACTGTTTTTATTTGAAGCAACTTTCGCACAGTCTTGTGAGATGATATCGTAAATTCTTCCTTAAGTCCTTTTAAAGATTGCTGCAAAGCAAGGACCTTAATTTCAATTATACTGTGCTGGGAAAATTATGGAAAGCCATCCCTCCATGTAACAAGGACTATTACGCAGTAGCAAGACTTGAATGACTGATGGAGATAGTTTTCAACATGTGTTTGACCTGGTGTTTGTTGTGCAGGTGGAGAGCTTTTGCACCAGTAGGGAGCAGAGAAGAGTGGGAACTGTAGGGTTTTCTCAGTAGGAACAGTGTTTTTGCAGAACTAAAGGCCAAAGAGAAGACACCTTTCATAAAGGGAATAGTTTTCAGTGCTGGAAGGTGCTGAGAAGTGTTATAAGCTTTTGGAAAAAAGCTTTAGGGACTTGGCTTTAGAAAGAGAAGGGCGTTATTGTGATAGTTTCTGGTGACTGAAACAGATAAATAAAATTCTGAGATAATTTTTCTTCAAAGACTTGGTGGACACTCGTGTTAATTGTTGTGTCAGGTGCCAGAGAATCGTAACTAACAAAAAGTGTAAATTGTGTTCCATCTTTATCTTTCATTTTAATATACAGTGCAGGAACAAGATCCTGTTGTGCTGATACGTGAAGAGATTGCTTTGGCCCCATCAAACTCATATTCCATAACAAAGCGTGGCCTATGTCAGTCAGGAATTCCAGTGGCAAGGGATGTAACAGTAAAGAATAAATAGACCCTGGTGTACACATGAAATAGGACTTCGTTGTCTGTTTGGCTTGCAAGCAGTTGTTGCATTTGTAGAATATTGTTTTTATGTATGTGGCAATTACTTGAGGGAAAAATTGTTTCTTCACTGACTGTCATGGGAGAAAATGTACATGGGGAATCATTGCTCTTTTCGTATGATTTTAAGGAAACAAACTCAAATCACAAACATGATGTTAAATTATGTCCTCACTTCCAAAAGAGCTATGTGCTCAGTTTCTGTTGAGCAATTGAGATGTGAGATAATAAGTGCCTGTTTGTGTGTGATGTGCATTTAAGCTAGTACTGTGGTAATCTTTTTGTGATTCAAGGATACAAATAAGCTCAAAGGTATGAGAAACACTTTAAAAGTTTCAGTTCAAATTCAGATTTTTGAGCCTGCCATTGGTGTTGAAAAGGGATTTTGTGTATGACATATGGGTGACAAACAAGTTTCCAGCTGGTCTTGAAAACACAGTAGCATGTTTAAACTGAAAAACAAACAAAACTAATGTGTAAGTTTTTAAAATGTTGCTTTTGGAAGGGGAATAGTTAGCTGTAGGTCAAAACTGGGACATAGGAAAGCTAATACTTAACTTTTGTAGTGCTCTTTGGAGAAGGGATCCAAAGGAAATAGTTACTCAGTAATGGAGACTTTAATACCCTGTTTCTCGGTGCATGATGCTTGCACATCTATGGAGGTTTCCTGGAGCTGAAACTTGCTGTTCTCTCTGCATAGCAATTTCAAATGAATTGTTTCTAATTTGAGCAGCCTTGTTTGTGTGCTTGTTGATGTTAAAATGCTGTCAGCTCTCGAACAAATTTGTAAAATCAGAATGTGATTTGAGAACAAGAATGGTGTTCCATAAATGGGTTTATTGTCAGTCCCATGTATGCCTCTGCGGTTTCAGGGCAGCTCAGAGCTGCTGGTTTTCTGGATGTCTCTGTTGTATACCGTTGAGTGAATCTGATCTCTTATCAATAGTCTGCAGGATGTGGTAATGATACATACTAGACATAGTTCTTGAACTATCTTGGCTCAGGAAATATATTGCAAGTTACTACAACAGTTGCTTTCTAACAGTTTTATTTGTTGAGAAGGTATAAGCTAATCAATGTGTAGGTAACTAAGATGAAATAGAGACCTGGAGAACGGGACTCTGGCTTCATTGGTATTCTTGCGTTTATTTGCCTGACCAAAATCCCAAGCAGAGCTGTACTTGTCATAAATGCATTGCCCAGTGGTAGGGAGCTGTGGAACAGCAGAGTGACTGTATGCTTGTATGCGTGCATGTGTCTTGGGATTTTAGCACACAGCTCTTTTGCTAACCTGGGACTCTATTTCAAGGTAGTGTAAGCATCCCTGACTAGAAACTCACAGGTGGGCCAGAAGCTGTATCCTGGTTTCAGTGAAATACAGACTTCAGGTTTCAGGTAAAGGATTGTTTTCTTTGTTGGGAGAATTTAAACTTAGGTGGCTGTTAAATATAGAAGACAAAGACCTAACAACAACTGTGAAGAGATACCCCTGGGTGATAACCCTGCCCTTACCATTGGGTAAGCCCAGATGCAGATCCCTGTAGAGCTATGTCAAATTGGAGTTTGTGTAATGTGGAGTAAGATATTTTGTGTTGTTGAACTAAAGTTTCACATGCCCCTGATGTGGAGGTTGTTGTTTTAGACTTAAGAAGTTTTAATACCAGAATGGAAGAGTAGAGAGAAAGGAAAGGGAAGCATAACAAATGCAAACAAAAAATAAAATGAAAATTCATAAAATATTGCATATACAAATTCTTAGTTTTTTTTAAAAACAAGGCCTTATTGTTTTGACTGCATTGGATTGGGCAATTTGGTGCCTAGCTAGAAATCACAGGCTGCACCTAGATTTTTAACATAAAAATTAAAAAATTCTCATCTGCCTGAATTGCAAAGGATTGGCTTATATCAGTGAAGTGTCCATTAATTTTTCTTGAGTGGTTTCTCTTGAGTCTTTCGTTGTCATGTAAATTTACCTCTATCTGCTCTTCTTCCGTGGCTCACCCAAACACAGATTTCACGCTGCTATCATCAGGACATGAGGCCTTGTTTGGAAGTTTTTGACAGGTGAACTCTCAGATCTCCAGAAAGAACATATTGTCATGTATGTTTTTTTAAAGTTTTAATCCAAGCTTTCAACACTTTTTAAAGAAGAACCATAAAGAGTGTAGGTAGGAGTTCCCTCCCATGGTCAGAGAGGTCTTGCTGTGCAACTACATGTTTTTTCTACTAGTCTGCTGCAGCTAAAATCTGTAGGGTGAACATGCGTAACAGCTTTTCCTCCTCGTGCCCCCTGAGACTAGACCAAGACTTGTTAAGGACTGCCACAGTGAAGACATCTGTGACACTGTCATCTCATTCCGCTTCTGTTTTTTTGCTCTATAGTTGCATGGCTCAGTGTATTGCAAACCAGAGCGTTTTGCAGAGCTGAAGAAAACAACAAATTAAAAGGTCCATCTCTTCCCATTCTTGCATTTTTGTTATGCTGATAGAGGGGCCTGCCGATGTTTTCAGTAGGAAGGAGAGGAGTCAGTAGCCCATAAAGGAGTCCGGTGCTGAGGATGAAGGCAGGTTACAGACTGTGGGCAAACGTCCAAACACACCCTTGTTTTGTTGCTTCATTTCACTTGTGATTTGTGACTTTGTAGCCACAGCTATTTGGGTTCTGGTCACAGTTTAACTGCAGGAGCAAAATATTTTGTGCTTTCAGGAGGCAGTCCCTCTGAAACGCACCCCAGCTATGGCTTGGGGTTTTTTTTCCAGCATGTTCTGGGGTTGGCTTCACCCTGGCCACATTCACTGCTTTTGCAGAGGCTTCCGTCAGCTCCAGCTGGGGCTGAGCTGCCCAGGGAGCACCTCCAGACAGTGCCACGCATCAGGGTGCAGCAGGCATTGAGGAGTTGAGGGAAGAAGGACGTGCTGTGATGGGCTCACAGTTTAGCATTCGAGGGTAGAAAGGTATTTTTTTTTTGTGGAAACAGTGCAGCATGGATGGGAACTGTTTGGAATACAGAGTCTTGCCCCAGCTCTGGGGGATGCTGGGGCAGGTGGTGTGCTCAGCCTGTAACAGGAGGTGTTTCAGGCCCTGCTTGCTGTGGGATGATAGGGAATCCCTTGTTGTTTTCATGCTTTGCAGTTAAGAGATTTTTTATTTTATCTGGAAGTTTGTTTTTTTTTTTTACTCCCTCCATCTGTGTAATGGGTTAAGCTCATTTCTTCTCTCTCTTCCAATATGCAGACTTGCTAATACCTTTATTTCCATGTTGGATGTGGGCCACCTGTCTCTTTCAAAGGTCTCATACACAAGAGCAGCTGCAGGTTGGGCTACAATTCTTTCTCAGTACCTAATGGTGTTCCCCACTGATCCTGATGCTGATCCTGCTCATTTATCAAGGAACTGCAGTTGGGTTTCTTATTCTAGGGTTTCATTATAGAAAACATGCTACATCATTAACTAGCACGCTAGAAGTTATCCCAAAAGATCAGAAATAAGCAGTGTTCATAAAAATGTTAGCAAACGCATTTCAGGGTTAAAGATTTTCTTTTTTTCCAAGAAAATAATTTTCTGAGTGCTTTGTCTGTGGCAGCTTTTCTCAGCCATTAGAGGATCTGTAAATGTGAAATGAGTATACAAAAGCGCCTCAGCCTTATCTAGTTAAAATAATGGCTAAATAAAATTATCCAAAATTGTCAAACACAATCTGTATATATACATGTACATGCACGTCTGTGTACCCCGTACAAATAATATAACCACTAGTCTTACTGTAATGTGTCCAGCAGGGAATATGCCTTGAGCCTTTCTGTGTTCAGAGTCTTCCAGCTACAGATGATTAGAGGATTGACTATCTAAGTAGTACATTTTAAATTACATCTTCATACTTGCAGAATGAGATTAATTTAATATTTTGATGAGATTTATCATGCTATGGTTGAAACATACAGTGAAAGGAGTTAGAACTGCACGTTCTTTGAACTGAGGGGATATCATCATATTTATTAAAACTGTTCGTGGCTTACCATAGGTATTTACTGGAAGGAAAACAAAACTAAGCCTAGTTATACAACTTCAATAGTGCCTCACCGTAAGACTGCAGCACACTAATACTGTAGCTGAAATAGTTACTTCGGATTTAACTTTTTGCCATTTCGGAGGAACCATAGTCAAACTCCTTGATTTTTTTAGGCAAAGATCAGTTTTTTTCATACTTTTATTCATAATAAATTCACTCTGAGCAGAATTCTTGCTGTGTCTTTTTTTGTCTCTGTCATCTCATGCTTAGAGATGTTTTTTCAATTTGCCCCTGAGAAAAATTTACTTAGAATGCATTGTTGGAATTGTACTGCTGTGTGAGCCTTCTAATTATATGAAATTAAACCTTTTTTTTTCTTAGGTGATGTCTTTGTTTGTCTGAAATGCGCTGCTACAATGGAAATGGCCCACACAGCTACTGCTTACCTGGCAAGAGATTTTTCCATAATTTGCAGATATTTGATGATGATATTGCAGATGATTTTGAAAAATGGCTTACAGGTTCAATTTTGCATTTTGACAGGTTTTTTTTTCATGTAATAGAACTTGCAGTGATTTTTCTTACACACAGATACGATGTGTGGCTCTTTCAATTTGGAAACCTGTTGAAAGAGGCCAGGTTTCAGAGCAAGAAATGAAACATTTTATGCACAACATGCATAGAAGTTATGCAGACTACCTTGCACAAAAATGTGTCAGTTCTGAAGCTGAAATCTAGGTGCCATCCTGAGAATCCTTTCCATTTCACTCTTCACTGCGGAAAGGGGGCAGCTAATACTGATCCTTAGTGTAGCTCTTTGGTTATTAGGATTCTTGTCCATGAGAATATTGAAATGAGACTGTTAAACAGCATGCAACATTTTGAGAATCTAATTTTATATCATATGTAGATCTGTAATCATTTCAAAAGCAGATAATAATGATATGCTAATATGCCAAGGTTTCTTTCATTTACATAACTTTAAGGCAATAAATATCTGAAATGAGAAATATGTTGAAAGGGTTTCTTTTATGTTTTTCCTAATAGCTTTCATTTAATTATAATTTGGAGACTTGATGGCTGTGCTTGAAACTGTGTTCAGGATTGTGGGTTTGGAGTGCTTTTCATAGCCTGAAAGGTTTGTCTTATCAGAAAGAGGCTGTCTATACCAGCCCCGCTTTTGTGAAGTTCTGTTCCTTTGACCCTGTTGTGGCATTCTGGTGCCTGTCCATTTTTTTCCTGTTGTCTATTATATTATACATTCAGATATGAAGTAAGAAATAATACTGGCAAGCACTAACAGCCAGTGCTTAAGGGTAAAAAACCAAGAGGCATTAATTTCAAGCGGTGTTTGGCTGCGTTAAAACACACAGCAGGGTTTCTACTGCTTGACCTTACTGAGAAACATGCCCTTAGCAACCTTTCATAGAGGGAATAAAAGGACAGTAAGAAAACAATTTACCCCCCTATATTCAACAGAATAATATCTAAGATTACTTTCTCTCTTAAAAAATACAACAAGCTCAACCCCAAAAATTCCCAGTGGATCCAAGCTCTCATGTATCCTGTTTCTCAGTCCTGTCATTTAGTCATCTGATTTTTAACTTGCTCATCAGAGTCTTTGAGATTTTAACTAGTAGCATTGCTGATGGAATGCTTTCAATATTCTCAAAACTTAATGTGGTTTGTTCTTATTTAGAAAGTGAATAAAAGAATTTTCCATATAAGTGAATGTTTGTAAAGTTTATGAGAATTGTCGTTGTCAGCAGGTAAATGACTCTACTTTATACCATTACTTGATATTTAGGAAATACCAATTACTTGCTGCTTGATAATGCTTTCAGTGGAGAACCTGTGTAAAGATGTAGAGCAGCATTTCCATAGCATTTTGTCTTCTTAGCCTCTCTGCTCCTGGATAAAGGTAGAACTTGGGATGGTGGAAGAAGGATTTGGTTTGTGGGAGACGGAGCCTCTCAGTGTCTTTTCGGTGTGTTTGCAAACCCTTGATTTTACATTTATTTAAAAAATGCTTTAGAACTCCAAGGAAAACGATAATATAACTTGAGCATTGTCCTTTGTGGAATGCACATTAATGTTGCTGCATTTTAATCTAAAAGACCAACATTTTGTCCATTTTCTGCCCTACTTGAGAATGCTTTTGGAATGAGAACAGTTATCTGAGAGGCTCAGAGAAAAGGAACTTGGGATGTGACGTCTGCAAGGGTCAAAACACAGAAGGCTAGGATGTTAAATTGCACAAAAAATGAAAGGGAACTATGCAATTATCTACTTTAAGTTAGTTTTTTTTTTTACTGAAACTTTATTTTTCTTTTCTTTCAGCTTGCTTTTGTCCTGAAGTACTTTAGTTACTGTGGAAGTAACAGTGTTTTTGATATAGGTGGGACTTGGTCACTCAAACAGAAACAGAAAATCTTGCTCTTCCTCTGGTCTGAGGGAGATGCTTGCAAAATATGGGTCTGATTTTTAAAGAGGCTGGAGAATGGCAGAAGTGCCACAGCATTAGCAAGTAATCAGCCTGCAAATAATCAGCCCCTGGCAGGCGTTTGCTTCCTGAGAGAAGAAAGGGCATTTCCAAAGTGTTCTCATAGGACAAGATGGGGAAAGATATGGTTTAGCAGAAGTTGAGGTTGACTGAACTTATGCTTGTAGAAAGTCACTTGTCCAAGGCAGCTTGAAATGGGAGTGCCTATATCTGGACTAAAGTGTTGCATAGTCCACATGAAAAGTAATTTCATATTTCAGCAGTACCTAACGTTTTTGTTTTTTTTTTTTCTTAAAAAAAATCCAACAAATTGTGATGAGCTGATGGACTGTGTGTGGTAACTCTTAGGGAACACTTGGGAGGAAGGTCTTGCAGCAAGGCTTCTAGATGGGCAGTATCCTCAGACACACCAGAGCACACCCCTTAAATGTGTTACGGTGCTTCAGCAGCCAGGGGGGTCTTGCCTTGCCTGGATGGGTACTTACAAAGCCAGCAGCATGTGCAGCCAGAATTGCTGTTGTCAAGCGTGATTACATCCACTCTTCCTAAAGCAGGTGGCTGCAGTAATCTTTCCCTCCCTTCTCTGCCTGTGGCAGTGGCACTGGTGTGGCAGGACTGGTTCACAAATGGATTTCTAAAGGCTTACTGCCTTGTCATGCGTTGAGGGCAGTTTACATTTTTGTGACCATGGTGTGTCCTCTTTGCTATTACACAATTGCTTAAGAATAAAACATAACATCGCTAAAACTCAGAGTCATCTGGGCAATGCAGTGATTAGTGATACCTGATTCTTTCTGAATAAGATCTGCAATCCTAGTTCTCAAAAGGCATTTTGCTGTTTTCATTACATTTTTTTTCAGTAACCTAATATTTATCTTGGGGAGGGGTTCCTTCTCTTATGAGTTTGGTTTATTCTCAGTGTCCCATTGCAAAGTCAGAGACCATATAGTTGTATCTGGTATCTTTATGCCTGGAATTCTTCACCAAAATTCCAGCTTCTCAAAAGAGTCTAGCTGGTAAGACATCTACTTTCCTGCCTGTGGCTATCCCTTCCAGAGCCACCTCCTCACTTCCAGCTGTGCCCCATTTTATATGGACAGCAGATTCATCATTCTGCTTCCTTGTAAGGTTTATAAATACAAATTATTTATTCAAATTCCAATGCCTTTTTTAGCTGCTTTCTCTTATTCAGTAGCGTGGTGTTCTCCCTGTGCTTCCCTTTTCCCTGCCACTGCTCAATGGAATAGATTTTATGAACATGCTTTTTGTGATTTGCTGGGTTATTCTATTTCCATTGAATTTTAATCATCATTATGACAACATCTGTTGGCAGTAGTGCACAGATGCTTTTCAGACCATATTCTAAGGTTTGTAAATGGTTATTGTATCTATGTGAGAAAACTAAAATTTTGACTTTTCCATTTATGTTATAAGAAGTAGAACTGCATCATGGAAATGAAATGTGTGTCTCTGGAAGACTCACAGCCTTTCAGTGACCACAGGGGAAAACTTTAAGTTTCACGCAACTTCCTCTGTGTTACCTGCTGCAGTGACCCTGGGGTTTGTATTGCAGAATTAAGTCTCTCATCCTGCTTTCACTGATATGATGGGTAGTCTTCCTCTCTTATGTACTATATTTTAAATTTTAACCTTTCAAGCTGTGTATCTCTGACATCATAAGGAAATGGAGAACACACATGGACCAGAGGTGTTCCTCGAGGGCATCGCAGTATCTCTAAAGAATGGCAAAATATTGGACATGTAAAAAAGAAATTACAACAGTGGTCAGTTATATTTGCTAAAGGGTGTTCTGGCAATGCTGGCAGTTAAGCGCATTCAGACTGAAATGGTAATTTGGTCAACAAATACTTCATAAAATGTCTGTGAACTGGAAGACAGACTATGTATTGTCATAATTTTAATGACTTTTAATTTTCTTTCTTGTAGTAATTATCATCAAAGAGATGTTGTCCTTTACACAGGTTAACATGCAGAAAAGCACCTGATGGGTATGCAAAAAATCAAGTCTGTTGATCAGAGATGGGAGTTCATGTCCTGCACTCATGGTGGCAATGGGCCTCTAAACTGGATTTTGGTAATCCTGCTAACTAATCTTTTTTTGTTGTTGGCCTGTAGGGACATTATTTGTAAACCGGAGACCTGTCTTTTGCCCTGAAATGTTACGGGTTGTTGTGCTGAGTCAGTGGAATTAGCACATCTCCTAAAGGATGCTGTAAGAGGAAGGTTTGGAGCAGGATGTGTGTGATGTTTTGGCTCTGAAAATTATGTTTTCAGAAAAATAAATGAATAAGCTGTTGTGTGGGGTAATTGATAGGGAAAGAAATTATTTTTGATCTCTCTCGTGTTTATAAAAAGAGAAAATGTGCTTCAAAATTTTGATGTTCTTTTTGGCTTACAGGGGTTAAAAGCTTACAGTCTTTAACTTGTGACAGATTTATAATGTATAAAGTTGGGTTTAGTGTTGTGGGTTGTGGTTGTTTTTTTTTTTTCTCTTTTCTGAAATAGCACAAGGATGTAGTTTACCTCTGTACAAAGCCTGTGTATGTAGTGTAAGTTAACTGTAAAATTTGTGCACTGTGAAATGCAGCACATGAGACCAGACAACTACCTTATAAGGCCCTAGAGAAAAATATGTGCACACAACACTTTACCTAGTAAAATTCAAGTTAAACTCAGTCACCACATGATCAGGGGACAGGAGGGAAAAGGTGTGAAGCTGCATCACTCAGTTCACTTCCGTGGGACAATTCGGTGAACTAATAAGATAAGATTGTTCTCTCTGAGGTTGAAGAAGCAATAGGATTAATTTCTTTGAATGCAGAACAGCATCGTGACAGCTGGAAAAGCTCTGCTGGCTTCAGTGTCCTTGGAAAGTGCCTCAAGGCAAAATGAAGGCTTGTGTTGATTTGCCATTTAAAACTATTCCCAAGTACTACTTTGGTGAGATGTATCGGAAATAAAAAAAAATACGGATTTAGAGAGTTCTGTCTTTAAAAAAATATGTCTCCATCGCTTCAGGGTTACTTTGTATGATTTGCAAATAGTTTGTCGGATTATCAGATTAACTAGGAAATAGTCATAGGTCCCAGGGCCTTTGGAAAATGCACTTTGAAGCTGAGAATTTTAAGTAGGATCTTCAAGAGTTAGTGTATTATTACAATGTTAATAAATAAATAGCTTGAGAATTGATAAAAAAACTTATGATAAAATACATTGATAAAATACAAACCATCTGAGAAAGCTGGTCTAAAGCTCAAATAAGCATGCATGAGGAAAAATGAAATAACTCCTGAAAAAAGGCCTGTACATACGTGAACTTTCTTTTATTTTTTTAGTATTTCTGGTGATGTTATGTTGATGTTTAAAAAAAAAAAAAGTGAAATTATTTTAGCTTTTGGTCAGAAAGTTTTCTAACAGATATGAAAAAATAATTATGTTCATGAAACCATAGAGACAGACAAATGCAGATGTACTTTGGTCTTGGTCTCATAAATCTCATTTAAAGAAGTCCTTTGAGTTTCTTAATGAGAGGTTGTTAGTATGAAGTGTGTCTGTGTTTTTTCCAAGATTACCAGTTACCTTTTTTCCAGGGTATCCATATTTGCAAATAATGGCTCATGTGGGAAAAGAGTGGCCATCAATGTAATAGTCCTCACAGTGCTTGAAAAAAGTGTGCCTGCAATGCATTCATCTGGAATAATATTGAGACTTAAGCTGAAGATGGGAAATATTTGCTGACAGGCCCGGCCTCAAGACATTCTTTTTCCTTCCTAAATGCTGATAAAGTTGCTTGAAATGTTCTAAAGTGTTTTGAAGGTTGTCTCAAGATGGATGTATTAGCTTAAAAAGGATTATTCCATTCTTCCCATAATTATATTCTGTTTTTTATGAGATTTTACAGGAAACTTATTTTATCTCTTTTTCTATAGAAAAAGCTTAATATAGGAAGTAAAGTTGTTGATCGTATTAGTTATCTTGCTACAGAGAAAGGTCAATTGATTTTCTGGATGCTAGTCCTGGATTACAATTTAAATTGTGGAAGTTTGACTAACTCTGCTCGGTGGTGAATGGGAATTATTAAGTGAGGAGAAATGGGACTCCCAATGCAGCTTCTCATGTGCTTGCCAAGGTCTGGTCTGTATAGCATGGCAAGGAAGACACAACTTTATGTTCATGAACTCTGTAGGTGTCCACGGGATTGGAGTTCCTCTTCCCAGTGCCTGTGTACTGTTATCACATACTTCATGCCTCCTTCTGACCTGTCTGTAGGCCTGGGAAGGGATCTAGCTCTTGAAACATAGCTTAAAGTGCATGGTAGTCTTTTGCTTCATCCCTTATTTCCTTCCCTCCCTTCTATTTGCTCACACCCTTTGATCACCCAAAGTACCAGACTGGCCAAAGGAAGCGATGCGATATTTGGTATATTAGGCTGGTGCAGCTATTGGTTAATTCTGTTATTGCTAAGCTGCATTTGCTTAAACCAAAGATGAGTTAAACTACATTTGGACTTGTGAAGGAATTTTTCTCCCTTGTGTGATAAGTCTGGACCTGGTACTTATTTAATTTTTACTCTGTGTTGGGTGGGTTGTGATTGCTTTCTTAAGAATGCTTGGAATATTTGACACAACACATTTCTTGATGTTGTTGGGACCAGCATGATGGTCTGAATTTCCTCTGCTTTCATCTTGAGTCACATTGTAATTCTGGCCTTACCACTCTTACTGCAGACTTTGGGATGTCTGTAGGCCAGTTGTTTTCAAGCTTTTTCAACTTCTATACCTCTGTAAAAGTTCCTGAGAGGGGTGCTCATTTAAATCTGCTGACAACATACTTGATTTTTTTTTTTTTATTGCCTCTATTGGTCTGTGAACCACAGGTTGAAACCAATGGTATAAGATTTAGGAAATAATCCTTAGTGTTCACCCTTGACCCCTTTATTGTATTTATTGTATTTTCATGTGATTGCAGACAGTTGGAGTCAGTGATCCAGATGATCCTTCCAGCTTTGTCCCCCAGACATGGAGCATAAGTATGCTCACTGTCATTAACCTCATGCTGTTTATTCCTTAAAATGGTCTGTTAAATCTTTAAGTACTAAGGTTTTGTCTTATCATTAACCAACTACAAAGACGAGAAAAATTGACTGATGTTCTTGAATAACAAACCATTATCTAAGTGCTGATAAGCAGATGAACAACCCCTTTGAATTTGCTAGTCTTGTTTGTTTTCTGTAGGGAAATACAATCTGAAGGAGGAGGACCCTTGGTCTTCAGAGGTATAAGCCTCAGAGATAAAAAATGAACATGGGAAATTGGGGTGTCTGACAACCGTAAGCTCAGACATTGGCCTGTTTGCCAAGCATGACTGTCATAATGCAGACTAGAAATCTTCAAGAGCTGTACTTCAGTGCTTGTAAACTACTGAGTGATTATTTCATCTTCTGTTTATACCATTCATCAAGGCATTCTGGGCCGACAAAGCCTGGATAATTCTCAAGGGTTTTGCTGCTGTTAATGCACCATGCTACAATAGGACCTCTCTTGTACAACAGTGTCACGGAGTGCTTGTAATATCATAGTCTATATTGGCACTAACTCACTGAGTCATAGGAGCTGCATATTCCTACCCATCTGCCTCATTTGAACTGATTGCAGCAAATTCCTTGGAAGTTCTTCCTTCTGTATCTTGTATGTGAACTTTTGAAGTTATGTTTGTTGCCATTAACAGCACACAGTAGCTATTTGATGGTTTTGTAAAAACTCAGGCCATTTACTTAAAATAAAAAATAAAATTATTTCTGTGAGGGTTTTGAGGAACTTAACGCTTTTCAGAAGTATGAATAAATCTCTTCAAGAAATCACTGAATGCAGTAACGTTCTACTGATCTAATGTGTTAAATTTACTAGATGCTTCTGTAGGCTTGTTCAGTTCATAGAAGCTTAGTATGAAAACCACAACCTGCTTGCTTTCTGTTCATAGAGATCTGAAAGCATAACCTTATAACCATCAACAAGCATGGAAACTTTTGCTTGGCTTGGCCCTCAAACATGTAACCTCATGGCAATTCTTTAATTTTAAATAGTCCAAATCACAGTTAATTTTACAAGCTGGATGAGAATTTTTGCATAGGAAGGCTTTGCAGGTCTGCATGCATTTAGACGTGACCTGTGACCAATACAGTGTAAATACTGTGAACATGAACCAGATCCAGTCCTAGGGAAACCTACAGGTACAGGATGAGAGCTTTATCTCCTCTGCCCTGCCATGTGTAGCAGAGCTTGACATACACGTGAGAATCTGCTTTGGGATGCATTTATTTTTTTCTTTCCTTCCAAGGTAGTTTGTCTCTTCAGTCTCAGTGAGTGGGCATCTTATACAGCAAAACAATTAAATTAGTATATCACTTATGCTTATTGCAGTCACCTGAAATCTTTTGCAGGTATTTCTGCAATATGATTCTTTATCCTTCCACAGGCAGATCCTGTACATGGGAGGAGCTTCGCACATGCATGGGCTTAAAGGATTAAGGCACATGCAAAGCAGGCAGCTCTGGGGCAAGTAACTGTAGCATCAGCTTTAGTTCTAGTGATGACTTTGGCTGCTCTGTGAGCATTGCCACTGCTCCGTAAGAAGAGCTGGGACTTGGAAAAGGCAGCTGTTGCTGAAGGCAGGGGAGCAGCACCACTCCTCATATTTTCCATTGTCTCTCAACTGACATAAGGAGTAGTAGGATCTGCTCACTTTAGTGCACCACTGGGACTTCGTCTCTGGTTTGTCCCTTCATATGTCTTTCCTATGGCAGAAGCAGCCCAGACTTGGCCAGAAACAACCTCTTATGCTTGTGGCATCAAAATTCTGCCTAAAGGGCTGAGATGATGTGACCTGTCTCTGCATAACAGTCCTTTGTCTGCTTTGCCTGTGTGGGAACAGAGTCTGTATTTCTGAAAGGTACAGCCAATGGGAAAATAATTTCAAATGCAGAGCTGCACCATGAACAAAGTTGGAGGAATACTGAGCCTTCTCAAATTTACACCTCTTTAGCTCAGACACAGGAAGTATCTCACAGGTGATGGCCTGCTCAGCTGGCTAGAGAAAGACAACCATGACTATGTCAGTGGAGTGACTGCTTCCAGCTAAGTTGTGAGTTGCAGCAGACTTGACTGATCTGTAAAGACTTGAAGTGGTTCATTTCTAAGAGAAAGAACTGCAGTCTGCTATATGCTGTTCAATATAGGCACAAAAATAAAGACTATACTGGAGGAAGTTATTTGTTGAAAATTATTCAGTTGCCTCTAGAAGGAATAGGCAATAAATCTGATTGACTGTCTTCATTAAACCCAAAAGCATCTGTTGCAACATTTGTTATGGTAACTGAAGTAGGTATTAAGTCTGACTGTAAAAGTTATAGAAAATATAGCTTTAAAAATTAATTGCCTGTTTTACTAGTGATTGGCAAATCATTCCAAAAAAAGAGGCTTTAAAGGTCTGATCTGTGGAGTTCAGAGTTCTCAAAGTCTTGATTTGAGTTTGAAAGTATCTAATGCTTTCAAGGAGAGTGTTTGTAGATTTACAATCAGTATCAGATATTTTTCTAAGCTCAGAGCTAACTATTACACAGAAGTGAGAGAGCCAAGTATGGACGATGGTAGAATGAAAACACAGTTTTCTACAACGGTCTTTCAGACATTAGGGCAAGCCATGCTAATGGAGCTTGGTATCCCCTCTTAGGAATATCCTTAAGCTCTAACAAGAAAAAGGGTCTGCTTACTCCAAAACGGCACACTGCATTTACTAATTTACTGTAGCTTCAGAAAGTGAATCTAGAAACAGATATGTAAAGAAATATGGTAGAGCTGTAGCTGCTGTTACTGGATAGTACAAAATATACAGAATATAAGAGTTCTGAGTCTACAATTTTTTTTAATACACAAAAATGGCTACATGTAGCACAGAATGTATTCGATAGTGAATTAGAGATCCATCATTAATTACTAAGCACTTTCAGCAGCAAAATATGAGAGCAGTGCTTTGAAAAGATGTGTAGGTATCTTTCCTCCTTCATCATCCCTCTGAGAAAATGTAAAACAAAAAATGCAAACAAAATTAACCTCCTGTTTTTTAAAAATTCACTCCATGAGATTAGAAACAGTGGTTGGAAAAAGCTTTTATTTCTTTGTTTTTTTGAAAGACGAATAGAATGCAGTTTTTCTGTTATAGACTTCTTATTAAAAAAAATAATTCCTGCCTCAGAATGTGTATTTTTTGGTGACAGTGATGTTTTCTGTTACCTCTATCCACTCAATCCAAGGAAACCTTTGCTGTCAGTGCAGATTCTTCTTATGGTAAAGAATATTTTTGGTCTAAAACCTAAGTAGCTGATCAGGCTTGCGCGGTGGCAGTCCATGGAGAGAAACAGAGTCATTTTTATTCTCTGTGGTTCCTTTTGTTCCCTATCTTGAAAATATCTGGGACAAACCCTTAACTAAAATAATCTCCAGTAAACCATTTATTCTTTTAGTGTAACTGGATATCTGTCAACAAAGCATCATTGTATTTTAGAAGACTTAAACCCAAATGATCTTTAAGGTCCCTTCCAACCCAAACCATTCTATGATTCTATGAAATGGAAAATATGTGACTTTTACCTAAAAGCTTTAGTGGGCTTTGCCTTCCCTATAGAGGATGGTTGCTGGGTCCAGGGCTTGATGAGGCACATCCAGTGCTGTCCCAAAGCTACAGAATGGCCTTACAGCCGGCTGGTGTCCCTGCTTCTGTGCAGGCACCCCTGGTGGGAAGGAGGCAGGAGAAGAGTGGTGGTGTTCACTCTGCTTCCTGGGCAGATGTCCAAGGGCTGCTGGAGCTTACTGTTACTGAAGTCTGTGTATGTGGGCAAAATTTCCTTTTAACTTCAGCAAGGAAAGTACAAACTGAGGCAAGGCAAGTCCAGAAAGCTGGAACTTGAACTGATAAATTGGCCTCTATTTCTCCCACTTCTGCGAAAGTCATGTATATGTGCATATGTGTGTGTATGTATGTATGTAAAATAGCTGCTCACCATTAAGCAGATTATGTACATATTAAGTAACACCTTTTCTTTCTGGGAGCCTTTTTCTGCATTCACAGCTGAGGTAAGCAATACACTGAGAAGGGTGTTATTTTCTTATGATAGAGTCACTGTTCTTAGCAGTAGTCTTTACTTTCTACTGTCTCTCTTTAAATCTCAGAGATTTAAACCTGTTGTTTTTGTGCAATTTTTGTTATTTCAGTAAGAATTTCCTAAATGATATGTCTTGTTTTATGCCAAAACCACCTTTCATAGGAATTCCTTCAGAGAATCCTTGCAGTTAGGACAGGCTGATCGCAGCCCCTGCGGGGCATTGATCAGTAGTTTTTCGATGGCTCTGGTGTCTCCCCTGCAGGCCCAGCCTCTGCTGGTCTTGTGCTCCAGGTGACCCAGCCATCAGCTCCCAAGGCTCAAGGTTCCTGCAGCACTTGCTGGCACATAACCTTGTGTTTGCATTTGCACTGGAACTCTTCAGTCAGGTGCTTAAATGACCATCTCAGTGCCCTTATTTCTCACAGTATATTGAACTCTCCATTTAATATCTCCTCTCAACAGGAGGGACTCTACACAAGCTTTAACACTACTTGAATCCCATTAAGAATTGCTGTGATGCCTAACAATGTATGACTTGTAACTTGCTGCAAAGACAGTTCCTGATGATTTGGCGCAACAGAAAGAAGGCATGTTTCCATTGAAAGTACTTTTCTTCTTGCCCTCTGTTCAGCCAAATGCATCAGAAATATCTGTGGTGCTTGGGTTTACCTTTGCAAGCCTGAGTTTTTTTGATACTGAATATTTCCTGTTCAGAAATGACTAATTAGCTAGAGGCTCAGAATAAAATAAGGTGTTAAATATGGTAAGAATATCTAGTGAGGTTGCTGTGTACATGCGCTGTGTGTTTAATTAGGGAACACTTTTTAAAGTATGGGAAACAGAGAGATTGTCATTCTTACCTCTAATGGGAGGCCTCAGTGCTGGAGCTGTTAACTGCTCTAGAGATGGCACTGTGGATTTCCCTTTCAAAATAGTCTTGAGATATAATGCTGCTTCACCCAGATCCCTGGTGACATGAAGGGCTCAGGAGTGTGTGTCTGACTTACAGCCCCTCAAAGCCTTCTTATCCAGGGGAAATCTTCACAGGAGTCTCTATAAAGAAACTTGAAAAGAGCAGGAGGTTGCTGCTTGCACAGGGCTGTACAATATAAAATGGAAAAGCTTTGCAGAGTAGAGGATTTTTTTTTTCCTAATATACCCACTGATGACTGAAATTGGTAAAAAACCCCAAACTATAGCCTATTACTCAGCAAAGGAGGAAGACTTGGCCTAGACAAAATTTTTGGCTTAAACCCTCTTTGTGTTTAATAGCTGCATGTCACAGTGAAGGACTCTAAAAGGGCTTTTATCAAGAGGGATTTAGGTGAACCCTGAAAGGCAAGGTGATACTAGTACAGTCTTGTTTCACATGTAGTCATGTAATTTTAGCAATGTCAAAGTTTCTTGTAGCCTGGATGTTTCAAAGAGACAGATAGGTACATGTAAATCTGTTGGTTGTTCAGGGTGGTTATAAGTTTCAGGCTTGTCAAGCAGAGTTTAAAAATCTGTCTTTATTCGAAGTAGGAAAAAAAGGCAGTCATCTTCCAGTAAATCTGTATTTTCTTAAACAGAACTATTTCTGCTATTCTGGACCATTTTACTGTCTGTATAGATACTGATATGGTTGCTCTGTAATAATATAATGTTTCTGCTCTACCTACTTGTGAGGAGCATTGTGAGAAATAATTAACAAGTCCTGATAAGAATATTCAGCATGCTCAAAAGTATTTTTTTCAGTGATATCTTACCTTCACTACAAGAACTTGAAGTGCTTTTCCTTTCTATGTTTGTATTAGAATAAAAGGTCAGGCAACAGCATTGCAACATTTGACCTGAGGGATGTGTTTTCGGATGGTGGGGGTGGGATGACTGGTTGCACCACTGGCAAAGAGAGTCTCTGAAATTGTTGTTCCAATTGCCTTTCAATGGCTTTGCACCAAAAGTTTTCTGAGTGTAGCTGTCCCTTCCCTACTGGTGTCAGGCTTTGAATCTGAAAGAGAAATTGATAGCACATCTTGTGAGTGACCAAATTAAATAGGAAATTGGCAAAGTCCTGTCAAAGCTGCAACCACTTGGCTGCATAGTAGTATCTATTTTGAGAATGTTTTCAACTTTGAGGTTTTATGCAGAGCAATCAGTAGTACTTAATTAGTTGATTAACCACAAAAAATAGCAGGACTTCGGTGCATGCAGATCACTTTTACTTAAAATAGCTCTCAGCTTTCCTATTAACTGTTCTTCGTCTTACCATTTTCTTTCCTGTCTTTTCTTTAGTTCCCTGTGATTTGCTACAATGTTTAGAAGGTCTTTCTTCATTGGAAAACGTGCCAGAGGAGGCAGGCTCTTGCATGGAAGGAATTTATATGATTTTGATAAAGGTCTGCTGTAACTCTTGAGAGTGGCGGTATACTGTCATTTGATGAAAACTCCCTGGCCAAGTCCATCAAGTCTTTCAATTCTTTTGTGTCATCTTTCCCAGTCCTTCCAGTTGTCCATTTGTTTTACATTTGTCCTCAGAGAGCTATGCCAAGACATGGTTTGGTCTTTGGTATCTGTCTGTAATCTTCTAAAGGAAAATAAATGAAAATGATACCATTTCTGTTTACCTTTTAGCTTGATCTTCATTTGCTACATATCTTTGATAGCTGCTGTAATGCATTTCCAGGTTTGTTGAAGGTTGAGTTTATCTCCCTTCAGATCTCATTATATTCCACAACTTTACTGCCCTAGGAAGCAAATATATATATATTCATCATGTTATTGTTTTTTTTCCTTTACAAACATAATCTCTTCTGTTTTTTTTCTCTTTTCTGAATGTGTGGATAAGAACAGTTATCTTGAACACTTGCTTTGTATTGTTTAAGTTACTGCACTACAAACAAGCTCCTTTTTGGATGCATTGATGTCTCTTTGGTCCCTCTTAGTCTTGTTATCACACAGTTCTGCATCATGAATGCTTTCTTCAGGTTAGTGTTTCCTTCTCTACTGTTCCAGACTTCACTAATTTTTTTTTCTTCTCCGTCCCTTTCCTTTTCCTTTTCTGCCTTTACATTTGGACCTCCCTTCTCTTTCTTCTGCCAGGTGCAGACACAGTCATTAAATGTTTGTGATGTAGGATGTCTGTTGCCTTAGTACTTTCAGGAAGCTTATGTTAAAATCTTTTATGTGAATAAGAAAAAGGATGCAAAACCACACATTGCTTAGAAGTGACGGAGGCCAAAGTGGAAGGGCCCTTTGTGCCCGAAGAAAATCCTTGTGTTCCTCACTCAGGAGAAATCTGAGGACTTTACCAGAGTGGAAGCATGTTCCCCACACCTTTCAAATTTGCCCACGTTCCTCTCAGACCAGATGTACATAAACGTGGTTATGCAGCAAGTCAAAGTGGGAGCGATTCAAACTGATTTGGACCGTCCAGGTCTCAGAAGCATCACATGTGCATCTTTACTACAGCAGTCATGCTTTCAGATTTTAATATATCCTGGAATGCGTATTTTCTCCGTCTCTATCTGGACTGTATTTTGTATTTGCAGTGGAAGAACTGATACATCTCATTCTTTAAGATTTTTTTTTCTCCTCTGTGTATCAGCACAGCTGGAACTTTAAAGGATACACTTCAAATGAGTGCTGAATTTTTATATTGTTTGCAACAACAAACACTACAGTCACAAAAAGACTTGCATTATAGCTTGCCTCTCGCCTCCCACCAGCACCATGGATTCCCCTTTCATTTCTACTGTTCATCTTTAAACAGCATATGTTATCTGCAGACACAATGGGGAGAGGAGCTCTTCAGAAATCTATGTTGTAATAATCCATTCTGCATGCTATTCAGCATGAGGTGGCGAGTGCTTTGGAATCCATCCTTATGTAGGAAGAGAGTGGCATTTCAAATGAACTTTATTTTGGAGAAGTAAGGCAGGCAGTGCCCTGTTTTCCAAAAGAGTAAGGGAAGTACTTCATGTTAACCTGGCTTTGTGGATTTTATAAGTTAACATGAAATGCTCAGTTATTCTCCTGGATCAAGATGACTTGAATCTAGTATGTTGAACCAGAAAGGATGATGAGTGTTTGTTTTTATCTGGGGTGTACAGTGGTGAATATCAAACCAACACAGTGCTGTAGGTTCAAAATCTGTCTCCAGTTTACTCATGAACAGGATAAGGCGATGCAGGATTTTAATCTTCGTGAGATGAGTTCCCCTCTCTTAGCAAGCGTGGGGGTATTACACACTGTAGAAAATACATTTTGGGCACAATGATCAGTAATTGGAAGGAACTTCTGTGTATGTTGTTAGGAAAAGGAGGAAAGCTTTAGTCTGACTTTTTCCTCCCTTCATTGTTTTGTGCACATTTTGTTAAGTAGGATGAGATTCCTTGGACAGGAGACCAAAGGAGTCACAAATGGTCTTTTCTTAACTGTGTACTTGGTAGTTCCTTGTTGATGAATTAACTATGAAATGTGAATGTTCACAGTAGGCCGTGGTTCAGCTTACCTCACCCAAAGGCTTTGGTTCTCTGCATGTGTGAGGTAAGTTTCCAGCTTTATGTATTCCAGTGGGTTTAAGAGAGCTGTTAGTCAAAATGCATGTTTAAAGGAATTGTGCTTCTGCAGACTAATGTTCTGAGTTTGGTTGAGGCTCTGAAGTCAATGTTTGTTGCCATTAAGTGAGGGTTGTTCACAAGATCTGTAAAACAAGTCCGGACCTATGCAGTCATTGTCATGTGGCTGCATTATGATACACAAAATTTATACTGTGGTTTCCATTTTTCTGAAGGTTTGTGTTGTTTCTGCAGGGAACAGTTTATCCAGCAGTATCCAGTAGATATAGATGATCAGTGGGAAATTAGAGTCATTTGGGAGAGACTCTGTTTCCCCCCTCTTCTGGTTTGATTCTCATGAGTTTTCTGTCTGAGAGGGAAAAAACATGCCCCACATTGCCATTACTATAAAATAATTCCTGCTACTAAACTGTGTATGTTTGATGTGACTCAGTATCAAGAGGATTATGATCTGTGTTGTACTCTCCCTGAGCATGCTCCTTGGTATATCTTTCTTGTTTGTTTTTGTTTTATAAATTTTCAGTGTATTCTGTTTCTAGTCTTTCTTAGTAGCAAAAATAATTTATTTTTTTTAATAAAGGCAGAAATAGGATAGACATAACGAAAGTTTGTTTTGAAATACTTTTAATAAGCAGTGATCTTTATCCTTTTCTTTTTTATAGTTTAACTGAAAATTAAGATTTCTGAAATGATATTAGAAAAAAATCTTCATTGCACTAGTAGTAAGAAGGATAATCAAATAAGTATGTCCTTTAACCCATGCCATTCTATTAGGTACCTCCTTTGGGTTTCCATCAGAGGCTCAAGATTTGGGACCTGGGGATAAAATAGAAAGAGAACTTCTGACATTATGTCTTTTGCAAATATGGGCCTTAAATGACTGTCCATTCACTGGGTTTTTTGTAGGATGTACAAAAGATCCAAAGTGCTGAACTTGCCTCCTGAATTTAATTTTATTCCATTGGTATAATTAGAAATACAGAAATGCATACAAATTCCATGTAGTGTCAGAGTACATGGCTATCGAAAACCAGCTTGAGCTATTTGTGTGGACTTCTCATTAGATCTTGATATGTGCCAAAAATGAGAGTGTTTTTTTGGGAGAAAATAGACACATTTAGGGTGGAGTGCAAGAATTTTTTCACAGAAGAAATGGAATTAAAATGGTATTGAAACATTTCTTGCAGTGTCTTCACATAAATTATTTTGACTTTTCATTTTTAGAAATTGTGTAGTTCAGGGATGAACCCTAACTGTTGTTTATGTAAAGCCATGGTTGGTAAGTTTCTATACCTTTTCCCATGTTTCTTATATCTCCAGATATTCCCA
>VZTO01013369.1:126510-169452 GCA_013400615.1 Syrrhaptes paradoxus
CATTTTTTTTTTAATGTATTGACTGAGATCTTTAGAGGTGGTTCAGAGTGGAAGTGGAGGAGGGAAGGGGATATGGAGTGTGTTAATAAAATCAACTGTACTTAACATTCCTTCAGAATACATCCACCCTGTACAGTAAGAATTAAATGATACCAGATGTTTGTGACAGTGATTTGTTGCTTCATAAAGGCAATGGACTTATTCATCATGTTTTGGGAACTCCTGATAGTTGAAGTAAATATGAAGCCTTGTATATAAATAGCTAGAAAATTATCAATTGTGGTCACCGTTAGAAAGTTGACTATCTGTCTTGACAGCAGCAGAATAGTATTTGAAATGTTTCTATATTTAAATTGGAAGATGCTGAACTTGTTTTCTACCGTCTGTAGAGTGATAAAAATAAATACAGGAGTAGTTATCTCTTCGTGTTGCTTTCTTCTCGTTATAATAAAAAATAGTGCATCTTTTGTTCTAATGCAAAGTACTGATAAGACTTTTCCTTGTCATGAAATAACACAGGTAATACTGTATTCTTATAAAATTATTCTCTTCATATGGATTACTTCTGTGAGCAACAGAGCTCAGTTTGTATTGTGAGACTTAGGGTGCAACCTTCATTTTATATGACTTGCTCTTTCTAGACTTTATTTTGGTTCTGTTCTTTCTCACTTTGAGTTTTTGTTTATTTTTTCCCTGCTATCTGAAAAAGTGATATAGTCTTTCTTCTAATATCAAACTGTACATGTAACAAATACAGGGTCAGTCCACTCTTGTAGCTGGATTTTGACAACTAGTAAGGAGTGAATGGTTTTTGTTGGGACAACACCCTCTCTGTCTGTGTGGTTGTGAAGCCAACTTAAAAGTCATCTTATTTCTGAATAGTTGCTCTTAGTGATTTAAAAAAATCAGAGTTGAATACATATGTTTGGTGAAGAAGATATAAAACAATCTGTTGAATTCATGTATTCACATTGTCTAATATTTTTTTTTAAATGAAATAAACCAAAAACTCAGGCCTCAATTTTTCATTATTTAGAAGGAAGAGATATTGCAGTGTCTTAAAAGCAGATTGTCTCTGTGTGTAAGATTCAGAACCATTCTACTGAACCTTTTAGCTCAGATAGGATAAAACCTATTTTGTTCTCATTAGATTTATAATCCCAGAGTTACTTTCAGCACAGATTGCTTAATGGAACAAAATTATGCCTACGTTAGATAATGTAGTAGATTTTTATAGAACTGAAGATGTGAATATGGCCAAACTTACATATATATCACTCAGAGCCTCTTAAATTATCAATTAACTCTTGGCGTCAGTAATATAAAATGGATATTAAAATGTAGTTTAGTGATTAATCCTTGAGCTTTTCTCTGTTCTTATACAAGGCTTTTTTAGTAAAGTTGCAGTCCTAATTCTTTGCACAAAAACATTGCACATCTGTTGCTCAGAGTAGGCAGGATATTGAAATTCCAAATAGATAAATTTCTTCAGCCTTATAATAGGCATTTAAATGTTTTTGGTTGTAAGGCATGGATAATATATGATGTTGATGTTTACCATATTATTTTATGAAGTGCTCAATTTGATATTGCAATTTCTTTAAACACTGATAGATACTTGGAAACTGGAGAGGTGAACCCAGACTTAGATGTGCCATCCAACTACAATGATGTTTTAGAGGACAGTTTTCTACATGTAGATTTGTGGTTCTCAGTTTGTGCCTGTGCCGCTATGTTTTATTGCAGTAGGTCAGCATTAAAAAGGAGAAAGAGGCAAAGGTGAAAATGCTCTTCCACTGTGGAAATATAATAGTGTGGTGTCCTTAGGATTAAAAAGTTTTTCCTTATATTCACTCTGAATCTCTCGTTTCAGTTTGTGCCTCTTGCCCTACCACTTAATATGACAGAAGAGCCTGGCTCCATCTTTTTGATAAACTCCTCATAGGTATTAGAGAGCTGCTTGTAGGTTACCACTTTAATCTTTTCTTCTCCAGAAATGCAGAATTTATTATATTTTTTTAAAAATAAAGACTTCATTATTACTTTATTGCTTATATTCTGTATTGTGGCTTTACCCCTGGCTAGGAAAACACTACAACTGCTTGCTCACCCTCCCCCCTCCTAGGGTTGGGGGAGAGAACTAAAGGAGTGAAGGGAAAAGAGACTCATGGGTTGAGATAAGAATAATTTAATAACTAAACTACAGTAACATTAAAATAATAATGTTANTATGTTTAGTGTTGTTGTGAGTATGTGTGAGTCTAAAGGCATCATTTTGCAAACAGTGTTTCCTCCACACCAGATACATTTGTGCTGTGTTCAGACTTTATGTGTTCTTGTTGAAGGTAAGTGGTATTCAAAGAAGACTTTGTATTTTCTCTAAAATTATATGGGTGTAGTGCATTTTAAAATGGGAACCAAAATCCTGGGGTCTTTCCCATTTTGCAATCTTTGTGTGAAATATTTGACATCTTTTTTGAATTATTTGCATTGGTGGAAAGCTTGTGTCACAATTGAAGGATGCAGACAGATAAGGAGTGAGAGTGAGAGTTGTTGGCACTGTTCTGATTCTTAGAGGTCTGTGGTTTNGACTTGTCTGATTCTATGTGTTATTCTGTGCAGCTATGATGAAGGAAGGGAAATACACTATAGCATGCTCATGTGGAAGAGGCCTAGTTTTTGCTCCAACAGCACGTCTCCAGGATGTCATTTAATCCCAACTGTTCCCAGTCTGTAATTCTGTTGTAGCCATGACTGGTGGAGAAAAAGCTACTTGGCATACGGTGGGCTAACTGGGCCAGCAAAAATACATGACTTGTTGAAAGAACAGTTTGCAGGTGTGCTGCTGTAAGAAAACAGAATTGCTTCACGTCAGAAAAAAAAGCAGAAAAATGTATGTCTATTTGGGTTATGCTTCAGTGTGGTGCATGAAACCATGTTACTTTGTCACTTGGAGGATGATTCTCAGTGAGAGAACAGATGAAATTCAATATGTGCTGGCTTTTAACCAAACTTTAAAATATGATAGAAATTTGTAATTTTAACATTTTATTATACTTAATGTAGAAGGAACGCTTAGTTTTGTAGTCTCATTGGTTCACTGATATATGTTTTGTAGCTGACATTAACTTCATCTTGAGGCACACCAATAAATTCTGCAGAGGTCCTAATGAACATTTAACCTGATCCTCAAAGCCGTGCGTAATCTAGCACTTAAAATTGATATTGAAGTAATGGGTTTTTTTCACTGGTTGACTTGATATAATTTTCTTATTCTAGGAAGTGAGTTTTTTATCTTATCTAGGATGTTACTGGGCGATGTAATATAGATTTGGTGAATGAGATTAATTAATAACTTGCTGTCTACTATTAGGTTTAATGTTGTTTATATGTTATGAGACCAATGAAACAATACTTATGTTTAGTGTTGTTGTGAGTATGTGTGAGTCTAAAGGCATCATTTTGCAAACAGTGTTTCCTCCACACCAGATACATTTGTGCTGTGTTCAGACTTTATGTGTTCTTGTTGAAGGTAAGTGGTATTCAAAGAAGACTTTGTATTTTCTCTAAAATTATATGGGTGTAGTGCATTTTAAAATGGGAACCAAAATCCTGGGGTCTTTCCCATTTTGCAATCTTTGTGTGAAATATTTGACATCTTTTTTGAATTATTTGCATTGATGGAAAGCCTGTGTCACAATTGAAGGATGCAGACAGATAAGGAGTGAGAGTGAGAGTTGTTGGCACTGTTCTGATTCTTAGAGGTCTGTGGTTTTACTCTTTTTAGGCTTTTCCTAGACCAAACTGTTTTGTCTGACACTGATTAGATGTGTCCAAATCACTTTTCAGAATTCAATATCTGAAGAATATTTAACTTTTGTTCTTTTATACTGTTCACAGGAGTAAACCTGCTGGAAGATTTCACATGAATGTAATGTAAGGCTTTATGACTGTAGCTCTACTATGATTACCTTTATAAAAGAGGAGTTATAAGCCTCTAAGTTCTACTGCATTCACTTCTTAACAGCCCCCATATAGTACAAAGCTTATTATACCCAAGGGAAAACTAATATAAAGGATATTGTAGTATGCCATTAACAGCAGGGTGACAGTTTTACTTGCACTATTAGTTTCAGGTTAAAATCCTGGAGAGCAAAATATTTCATATGTGCTTCTCTATAATTAACCCCTTATGCCTTTCCCCCATAGTCATGTCATTTAACAAAACTTTATTCGCAGTGGCTCCCTAACCCAGCATGTGCTTCTACACTCGCAAAGACCACTTCAGTGATTCCCTTCTGCTAGAGGCTAGTTATAACATGGGGTAACTTATAGGATGAATTAGTCACTCTCTGCATTTCTTGCTGCTGTTTTAAATTGTAAATACTAAGGCAGCAGACAATTCTGCATTCCCAGAGTCTGTTACTACCTTCTGCTTTGAATTCTGTTTTTATGTAAATACTTATTGGTGGTTGCTTGGTTTGTTCAGTAGACAGTAAATGCTGTTTTTCAGGAGAAAGGAGAATGCTGGTGAAGTTGGATGAAACTGAATGTTAGTCATGTCATAGCTGGCATAGAGTTTGTGTGCTGTTTATATGTTCTGTCTGCAGCACTTAGCTATAGCATCAAACTGTCCTGCACTGGTCTAGTATTGAGAAGAAGGGTATGTCCCTTTGTCCTTCCATCAACTTGAGTGCTTCATGCCCCCATCTTGTACTGGTGATGGGCTACAGAAAGGTAACCCCATGTAGATGGTCCTATAGACACCAGTGCTTAAAAGAGGCATGTGGGTGGATACTTTGCTGAGTTTCCACCAGACTGCTTTTTTGGACATTGTAAACCAAAGACCCTGGCTGGATCTAACGTGTTGCTCCCTTATTTCCGTTAGCCAGGAGCTTTTCAAATCTAGAATGGTAACTATTCTTACTGGATTTATGGCAAAGGGAGAAAAAGGGTTCGTGACTAGGCACCTTGCAGCTTATGTTGTTGGTAATGAAATTGCTTGAATAATCTTTTAGCTGCAGATCAATTCCTTAGCTCAAATGATGACCACCTGTATGGTTACTGTTGTACTATTAAAAATGTGTTGTAAATCTCAGTGCATTATAAAATATACCAAATACTTTTGAAGTCGAAGTCAGTCAGTGTTAAGAAAGCTAAGGTTATTGAATTGGAAGAGGGAAACAAAGAAAAATATGTGAACTGGATAAATAAGAAAGGAGTTTTATTGTTCTTTCCAACTTATGCAGCCATAAAACGCATGATTGTATTACCATGTACAGTGCTAACATGCTTCCCTGAATGATCCATTTGCATGTTTTTCTTGCATGTTGTGTACCATCCTGTAGTTTAGATATGTAATATTTCTAATTTAAGATTTGCTTTTGCTATAAACTTGTTCACCCGTATTTTCTGAATTGGATCTGTAGGTGCCATTGATTAATGGAGCAGCAGACTGCAAGAACAACACAAAAATCACAATGATATTTTCAGAAATTTTTTTCTATATTGTTTGCCAGTGTTGGAAACTTGCATGAGTCACGTGCATTTGAACTGGAAAGTCAAAATGTTACTGCATTGTTCAATTTAAAATGTAAGGAAGGAACAGGATGTAGTAAGAATAATTCAATTTTTTTTCTACATAAGATTTTTTTTTTAATTGTTTAAGAAACCGTACCCACTATGAAAACTAATTGCATGTGCATGTGGGTTGTTTTGGTTGATTTTAATATTAGTTTGGAAAGAACAGTACTTCATTTTTAAATCAAGGGAAATGGCTGAAATAAATATTCACAAATCAGAGGTATCGTTGGGGGAGCTGGTAAAGCGTAGCTGTGCACTGGAACCATATTTACTTGTCAGCTGTTCAGATTCTCTTGGTCAGCAGAGTCTAGACAAAATCTGAAACTATTTTGTGACTAGTCTGTCTAGTCCAAATGAGACACTAACCCTCCCTTTTGCAGCAGCAGTAGTGTGATAAATACACGTGGGATATTCCAGGGCTTGTAATCTTTTTTCAGTCTAAAAGATTTAATCCAGTGTGGGGAATGGTGTACTTTAAATAAAGAGCAATTACTACAGCCTCTGCCATCTACTTTAGTCAAAAATAATAATTGGTTCCTTTTCTCCTGGTGTGAATCTAGCTATTCAGAATGATAGTTTTTGAATTTTCATAATACAAACTCTGAATTGCTGCATCGCTAAGTTTGAAACATGATAACAGCATCTCAGCTGCCTAATAAAGGTCACAGAGTCNTTCCAACTTATGCAGCCATAAAACGCATGATTGTATTACCATGTGCAGTGCTAACATGCTTCCCTGAATGATCCATTTGCATGTTTTTCTTGCATGTTGTGTACCATCCTGTAGTTTAGATATGTAATATTTCTAATTTAAGATTTGCTTTTGCTATAAACTTGTTCACCCATATTTTCTGAATTGGATCTGTAGGTGCCATTGATTAATGGAGCAGCAGACTGCAAGAACAACACAAAAATCACAATGATATTTTCAGAAATTTTTTTCTATATTGTTTGCCAGTGTTGGAAACTTGCATGAGTCACGTGCATTTGAACTGGAAAGTCAAAATGTTACTGCATTGTTCAATTTAAAATGTAAGGAAGGAACAGGATGTAGTAAGAATAATTCAATTTTTTTTCTACATAAGATTTTTTTTTTAATTGTTTAAGAAACCGTACCCACTATGAAAACTAATTGCATGTGCATGTGGGTTGTTTTGGTTGATTTTAATATTAGTTTGGAAAGAACAGTACTTCATTTTTAAATCAAGGGAAATGGCTGAAATAAATATTCACAAATCAGAGGTATCGTTGGGGGAGCTGGTAAAGCGTAGCTGTGCACTGGAACCATATTTACTTGTCAGCTGTTCAGATTCTCTTGGTCAGCAGAGTCTAGACAAAATCTGAAACTATTTTGTGACTAGTCTGTCTAGTCCAAATGAGACACTAACCCTCCCTTTTGCAGCAGCAGTAGTGTGATAAATACACGTGGGATATTCCAGGGCTTGTAATCTTTTTTCAGTCTAAAAGATTTAATCCAGTGTGGGGAATGGTGTACTTTAAATAAAGAGCAATTACTACAGCCTCTGCCATCTACTTTAGTCAAAAATAATAATTGGTTCCTTTTCTCCTGGTGTGAATCTAGCTATTCAGAATGATAGTTTTTGAATTTTCATAATACAAACTCTGAATTGCTGCATCGCTAAGTTTGAAACATGATAACAGCATCTCAGCTGCCTAATAAAGGTCACAGAGTCTTGGATCACAATTTTCTTTTCATCTCTTTCCCAGTCATTTTACAAAGCCATATCCTGCCCAATGGAGTCCTAAATAAGACAACTGCAGCAGACATCCTTGCTGCAATGAGAGACATGATCATGTTTCAAAATTCAGGTTTTCAGTCATCTTCACCCTGAAGGGGGATTATATCTCATAAATACTGAAGGTGTGTAAACACTGTGTACCTCTTTTAAAAAATTTGCTGGTGCTGTATGACCTCTGAATTGGAACAAACATTTAAAAGTGCCTAAAAAAAAATCAGAGCAAAACAAACTTGTGAAATAGCTGTTCTTTTTGTATTCTGTGGTTTGCTGCATGGTTGATGATGTTGTAACGAGGTAGTTACGTGAGATGGGAGTTCCCTGTTTTGCTGGTGATGTGTTCTTGTGCATTGCATAACTGTATTTTCATTATGGTTGTGGTCCTATTTTATTTTAAGTAATACGATGGTCACTTTTATCAAGTTTTAGGCCTAAATTACGTAAATGCTCTTAGTATGAAATTAAAACCAGAATTAATATCTTGTGAGTTTGCAATGCAAAAGAGTGATGAAAATATAATTCTATCTCTTTGGGTGGTCCCTCTAAATACAGAGGTGCAGAGGAGTTAGTAACAGAACCAGATTCCTGGTAAGTTCAGAGGAACATTTCTGCACAGTTTCAATGCCACAAATACTTTTTTTCCTCCTCAAATATTTAATACAAAATTTAGTTTTTTGTTTGGCTTTTATAAAGGAAGTGATAGTTAATGAAGAATTGAATAAACAGATTTTCCCATTTTGCTGACACTTCCATTTGTGTACCTTTCTAATTGTTTGGCAGGCTATTCTAGTATACTGTCTATATTTTTCCTAAAGGGTAGTTCTTAGTATTCTTTTTGTAACTCTACTTCTACTCCTAGCATCACTGCCTGTAAAACTTGACTATAAGCACCTGTCATGAAACAGAAGAAATCTCTGAAACTGGAAAATCATAAACTTATTATGAGAGTCACAAGCCTAGTGATGCTTCTGATGCTCACTGGATTTCTCAGAGGGCAGTGAGAAATGTTTCTATTGCTGCCACTTACTGATCCTACAGCTCTCTCTCTGCTTCTCTTGTGGGAATACATTGGGAGGAAAACTTTCCACAGTGGGAGGAATGCTTCAGGTGAAGCCTTGTCTAACCAAACCTATGTTAAGAGGTGAGTGTTCCCTTTCAAGTGAGTTTCCCTTTTTCTTTTGGTTATCAGGTAAGTTATGGGAAAGGTCCACAATATGTATTGCTATGTCAGTGAAAAGACACAAATTCTACTACATAGTCAAAACTACTGACTTTGGTGAAATGTGTTGAACAAGAAAACAAGCTTTTTTTGCAAAGTAAAGGATACATATTTTATCAGATGATTTTCTTCTAAACCTATTTGGAAATCTAAATTGCCAGCTTCTGGCTGCGGTCAATTGATACAACCCTGTTCATGTGCAAGCTTAAGTGGGTATGCTTTCATTAGACTTGCAAGTTTATGATAGGAAAATCTTTCTGTTTCTCATAAATGAAGAAAAGTAGAACAGAATTTTGCAAGGTAAGACTCACAACATAGTTTACTCAGATGATGAAAGCATGAAACTGAAGGTCACCATCCAAGAAATACAGTACATTGGAAGAATCCAGGTGAGTGTGGTGTGTTCATGAAACATGTAAAATGGTATTTGTACTCTTCTGGTTAACAAGTGTGGCAGGCGCAGCATGTTCGAGTTGCTCAGAATTACAGTACCTTAGTTTGTCTTGTTTTATTACTATCAGATGTCAAGCCTCTGAAATGCATTCATGCACCTAGTGATAATAAAACACGAAAATGCTTGTTTGTTGTTTTTTACATGTGTGTTCCTCATATTGGCTTTAGTTGCAGTAAAACTCCAAGACAGCCAACTACTGTCTGTTCATTTGTGAATTGTATGCCTTATGTAATGTAACAGTTCTGGAAATAAGCATTGCATATATGCAAAACATGTTTTTTCTGGTGTGATTTTTACTCTGAAAGTTTAAAACATTTTTTTTTTCATTTTTTTTTTCTTCCCATTTTTGCGTTGGGGGGTGGGAACAATCTAAAAGTAAATTTATTGCAGGGCTTATTTTAGCTTTTACAGCTAAATGACTTTGCATTATTAGATGCATTTAAGTGACTGATACAGTTTTAATTTCTGCTAAGCTTCTAATATTTTTCTGAATGAAGGGTATCTCGATTACAGAAGAATCATCAAGCATGGTTATAAAAAGGGGGAAGGGCTGCCCGTGACAATACTAGGTGCTGTAATAAAAAGCAGACAGTATTTTACTGACATCTGATTGTTCAGTTACAATAATAGTTTTCATGTCTGCTGCAGTGCAGTGCCAAGTCTTGTAGAAGTTATGCATTAAAAGTGGGGTTTTTTTTGGAGAGGCTAAATAAACTCTCAGAATCCATACTCTGTAAGCCTGGATTCCATTAAATTAAATGTTCAGTTCATTCAAGACTAACTTCTCTCTTATGGTCTGAAGAGTCTGAAAACAAGAAAAAAATCTGGTAGTATTTCCAGTGTTCACTGACATGGGGGTGGAGGGAGTCCTTCTAAATGAACTCAGACTTCTTTGGAACAGCACATTGTTAATGATCAAAACTGTGTAAAATGAAACCTGCAAAAGATTTGCTTTATGTAATAAAAAGGTGTCAAGCTATTTAGCTGGAGCTAAGAGAATTAAATTCATTAAAGGCAGCAAAATCAGGCCTCCAGTGAGTACAAGCATCCACTGATCAATATAGCATGTTAGAAAGTACTGGGGAAGGACCTGTTCAGAATGCTAATGGTGTCCAGCCCGCTAGGAAAAGCCATGCTGGCTGGGGAGCTGTTTCATGCTTCCTCGTGTGCCCGGTGCATCTCATGGCCACAAAGCCAAGGGGCTGAGCCTCTTCTAACTGCTACTGAACTGTGTGAAGGGAATAACAGAATGGTGGAGAGCAAAGTGGGTCATTAGTTGTGAATTTACATTTACAGTAAGACCCTCTTCCAGGTAAGAAATTGCCTCTGTCTGAATGAGATTTGGAGAATTTTGTCTGTGTGACCTCAGTGAGATGTAAGGTGCAACTGGCTTGAGTGGTCAGCTGTTGCTGTCAGCCCAGGAACCAAGGCTTGTACTAGGTCTTCTGTAGTTTTAAGTGTAATTTATAAAAGCTTTCAGGAATAATGTTCTAAAATACTTTCTTGACTGCTGAGCCTAAGACTATCTGAAGCCTGATTCTGTGTGGTAGGGAGATCTGCATGACAGTTGAACTATGAAGCTGGACATTTTATCCTGTTTTCATACAGTGCAGCAGAATCTGATTATTAAACCAATTTACACAAAATTGTGCTGCTACTGAGCAGCCCCTTGCAGTGACAATTGTGAAAGAAATACCCCAATTTATGAAGTGAATCAGCATCCTTGAAAGGGACATGGAGTAAACTAAAAGAATGATCTTGTAGTAAGTTCTTGCCTGAAAAAGATCTGTCATAGCCACAAGCCTTGCACCAAGCCCATCAGCCATATTACAAAAATCTAAAGTTAGAGAGAACAATGTTAATAGTGAAAGTTAGAGACAAGAAGAGTTGTGTAGTGGTTTTTGGTTTTTTTTTTCCTATGCAGTGAACAAGCTTGGAGGCTTCAGTATCATCAGAAAGCTTTATATTCCAATTAGCCGGTCAATTATAATAACTTTAAATAAATTAACAGATAAAATGACAATGGAAGTGACAATACAGCTGAAAATGAAGTGACAATACACCTTAAAATTCCAACAGACATAAGCAACATGGGGCTTTTGTATTTGACGTTTTTGTGTTGGAGTCACTGGCAGGTTGTTTCTTGTTTTTGACCAATGTAGGTGGGAGAGGAAACAAGTTGTTTTTTCCCAGGTGATGACTGCTCTGGTTCTTAGAGAGCCCAAGGTTCACATTGGATCATGGCAGTTCAGTTGTTTGAACAAATATGAATTAAAGAATTATCATCATGGTGCTTCTGTTGTTCTGGTAGCTAGAGATCCTTACAACTTTTAGACTACAGTAGTCTCTCTTACTTTTAGATTAATCAACTGTACTGAATGGTGATGGTTTGAAGTGCTCAAGTTCAGGGACTCTTTAGAAGGGTGTAGATACTTGCTCTCTAAATATTTCAACATTTCTCATTTTGTACTTGCATGTGAAATAATTTTTAAAGAATTTCCCAGTGTCTTTCAGGGTGCAATTAAAAAAAATAATAGTGAAAAATTGCTAGAAGTATTAATTAAATGCAGGTCTGGGAGGCAGAAACTTGTGACATTTAATCCCAGTACTAAAACTAATCCTGTCGCATTTGCTTCTCCTAAAATTCTCCTAATCTCATTACTACAAAATTATTTTTATTACTAACTGTCAGGCACACGTCTTCAGGCTTTAGCAGTTAATCCCCATGCCTCATTGGACACTTTGTACAGACGGGGGTGCTGCCTTTCTGCATTGCACCATAAATATGTTGTGATAGTTATGGCTTGGAATCAGGAAAAACCCTAAAGTTTTTGGTCCATTGTGTTTATAACTTGAGCTATACACATAGACACATTAACTTTAACTGTATGTATGTGTTTTGTCCTGGGTAAGGATTATTTGGGAAGAGAATGGAAGGGGCTTAATCAAACTTGCTCTTAATTTAGTGCCGACCAAATGCTAGTTCTAGTATATCCTCACAGTAGTCGACAAAGGGTTATCCCAGATTTATTGTTTTAAAGCTATTTGTGAGGTTAAATGACCAATTGGTTCAAGACACTGGTTGCCTTTATCAGACTATTCCTTAGGAATGGACTGTTGAGATAAATGCTGTTAGTTAAATACAAATCCTTTTCTTAATTGTGCAGAAACAACGTCACTACTAGTTCGTCTCCTAATCTTGTTATAACAGTCTCCTGATAGGTCTCATTAGATTGTCTTGTTTGCTGATATAGAGTCTATTTTGTAGCAGAACAGACAGAATTGTTAATCTTAGTCAGTTGTAATGTGTCTCAACTGCTAAAGGGTTTTTTCTTTCATTCACTTTATTCACTTTTGTTTACTTGCATCATCTAGTTCCTTTTGTTCTGTTGCCCAAAACAATAGACATGTGAAATCAGTGATATATTTACTTTGATTAGTTTTTATTTAATCTGTCATGGTTTATTGAATTTAATTACTTTTAAATCATTAACTTAAACCGGACAACATGTGTGGGGAGAGAAAAGCCCTGAGTGTCTTGTACAGTGTGAATGGGACAAACCATGGGCTAGTTCCTGATTTACCATACTAAAGGAACTTCATTGGCCATAGAACTTTAATCAAGGATACCCTCTATTTGTCAGGAGCATTTATGGAAATATTGTCACCTATATGCATGTGTGGAATCTTCTCAGTTTCTTTCTCTGTGACTCTCAGAAAGTCAGCTGCAGACCTGTCTCTCAGTAAGAATGAACACTTGTATAAAGTAATTTCAGTATCTGGAATTGTCCATTATTTTTCTAGTTGAGTTCATTGGATGGCCTGTGGAAGGTGAGTTTAAGTAGCAGTAGCATATTTTGTATGGTAGTTGACAGGAGACTTACGGATTCCTAACCATCAAGAACTCCATATTACTTGTTCTGGTACCTATCAAACTCTTTAGACTTGTTGCTGAACTCTTGCTTATATAGTGCTATTCATGTGTGATAATTCTTTAGAGGTGCGGCTTGCCACTGAGACTTTAAATGAGCAGATATGGCGAGGTGCAAAATCAAAAGCTAGTAAAACTACTGTGAGAGACACGTTGTTGACTGAATGCAGTTATCTGGCTTTGCTTGGTTCATTTTTCCGCCTGCTGCTTACAAGAATACACCATGTGAACTATCTTTGTATTGGCAAGCTTTTCCTATATTTTATATAATTATATAAATATGTTTTTTGTGTTGTTTCAGAATGAGATCTATAGCAAGAGGAAAAAGTGTTTTGCTGTCTATTTTTTCAAACAGTTTGTTTCTTTATCCTGTTTTCTTGAAGAAAACTTGGAGAGAAATGGTATACAGAATAGTTTTGTTAGTGTTTAACAATATAGTAAAGATAATGATTGGATTTTTTTTTTGGGGAGGGGAGGTCTTTGTTGAAATTGAGGCCTTATTACAAATGCTCACCTTCACTTTTTGTGAAGGGTATTCGGTCTATTGTCTTCTTACTGTCCCACTGGACACCCCGTAGTTTGACTTTTTACCTTGCAGAATGATGCCATCACCCTTAGATAGTAAGGACCTCACATTGTCCTGTGAGGTAGTAGAAGTATCTGCTGCTTAAGATTTTCCTCTTCCTTCTCAGAAATCAAAGTGAATCCATCCTAAGAAGCAGATGTCAAGCTAAACTGATCTTCTTCACAAAAGACATATACCATTGTGGAACGTGGCATCAGGTGCACAACTCATCTGTCCTGGCTTCCAAATCTCCTTTCTTTTTCAAAAGTAATTTTATTCTCCTGTCTTTCATGCTCCATATTATGTACATGACAAATCCCCAGCTAGAACTGTCTCTCTGAGAGGAATATAGGTGGAAAAACGGATGCCACTCTTTAGGCAACACTGCGTGCTCACATTTATTATTCATTCTTTCATGGACACAGTTCTATTCCATTTGGAGCTGCTGCTCGAAGCTTTCAACTACAGCATTTGTAAAAATATGTGTGATACTGGCTCACTGTTCAAAGAAGGAATGATGAGAGTATCCTTGGAGAATAGTGTTGGGAGTCTTTGTCAAGGAGCAGTACGTTTTAAGGAGCAAAGGATGATTGCTTGGCAGATGAAAAGTGGGTAGGCTGATTCGAGTGTGGGTGCTGGCATGAAAGAAGAAATAAAACTGAGAATAAGTACAGGAAACAAGTGTGCAGGTAGGAGGGACAAGGAAACTGTTTACTCAGCAACCTAATAGCCTTTTCAACTGCAGCATGACAGAATTGCAGTAGTCTTGGTGATTTTTCACTTAATTGGTCAACAGCCACAAGTTTACTGCCCAAGCTTTTTTAAAGATTCAAAATGTGTGTGGGTTTGATGAAACATGGCATGTTAAAAGCTGTATCTGGTTATATTGGAGCAAGTTGTGGCTTTTAGCATGAATTATCATGTGCGGTTCATACAAGTTTTTTGTGGATATGATCAAATAGTCAACTATTCTTATTTCTGTTGTATCTGAGTTCAGAGCAGGCCTACATATCAGCTGGCTTTTAGAATATGTGGTTTTGTTTTTTTCTGAATAAAGGTTTTTTTTTTAATTTTTTTTTTTTTTTTCTCAAGCTTTGTGCATGGGTAAAAGGAATGGTAAATTCTTCCTTGGGGCAAATGCAGTGGCCCTTTTTAGCATATCAGAGACCCAAATTCAGCAACGTATGGCACAAAAGAGCACCTGAGGAAATGTCCTTGAACAATAAAGAGAGCTGGTAAAGCTGCTTTTTGTGTGTAGTTTAATAACAACAAAAGGCATGACTGATTACTTACTTTTTGTCCTGAAAAATGAAGAGTCAGTGGGTCCTCAAGCACATCAGCCATTCCAAATTCTGCCTTGTAAAATGTGGGTAATATGGGCTTGTAGTATGAAAATGGCTCCCATTTCCTTGGTGAGCAGAGCCCTGTGGATATTCTGGCTATGAGCATATGATGAATAGTTCTATGGGAAATAACAAATGTTTTCTTCAAGCCCATATTGGATTTTTAACATGCATCTGCTACTTTACCAGCAGCTTCCCTCATGCTGCCACAAAATCATAACTTGCACATTTTGAGCTTGGAAGCAAATGTTTCCTATAGGCCTTGACTTCTACCTCAGAGTCCCCAAGGGTGGTTATAAGATGTTTGCATAATTATTTTTTTATGGGATACAGCTTTTATTTATTTAAACAATACTTAATGTGATAATATTCAGGTGTCTTAAACTCCTACCAATGTTAACACTGGAAAATTCGCAAGTAGTATAGGCTGAATCCTCCAGAAAAAGACTGTCACTTGCAGGAATACAATGAGCAGTCCCTGCTGCTACAGAAGCTACTTGCGTGAAGACTCAGCATCTGGCCACCTGTAGTTTCTGAGAGCTGGTGGGTGTTTGGTACCTCTTGTAGACACAGGCAGGAAAAAATCCTTCATCTCACCTTGCAAAAGTTCAGACATTAAATCAGGTGGTACTTTCACAGCTAGCTAAGCCCCCATAAAATGTGAATGGCTAAGCTTTTTAAAAACAGTTCTTTCAATTTTTAAGGCCTCTATGTTAGGAATAAAATAGAGCCATAGGTTTAGGGATTGATAGATACTGCACATTTTAAACAGGAAGCACTTGAAAATCTATCCCCTCTTTGCTTGCCTAATTAAGTGCTAAATTCTGTACCTCTGTAATTATAACTGCAGTGTCAGCAATGAAACAAGAGACTAAACCTGCTTATGCTTTTTGGTTACTGCCAAAGAGACATTAAAGAGGAACCCCAAATTTCTTCTGCAAGCTTATGATCACAGTGCTAAAGTACTAAATGATACAATGCAGAGCCAGTGCCTTCTGGTGACTTCTAGATCAGATTCTCATGTCTGAGCCTGGCCTAACTCCATCTGAATACAGCAGAGTGACTCCTAATATCCTCTAATTTTGTGGGAGTATTTTTATGATTTACCTCAGAAGTAATATTGCCAATTATAGGGGGAGTAGATTTAAGCTGTCGGTGTCTGTTGTGTGAAGCCAGACAACTACATTGGCTTCCACAGTTATCCAGAACTTAAATGATTATGGCAAAGATTGGAGTCTGACTGTACAATCTGCAATGCAGGAAAAGAGGTTAAAGTATAATGGCTAAAGCAGAAATGTGCTGGTTCTTCAGCTATCAGTGATGAATAAGTCCAGGGACATTTACTGCCTGGTTAATAAAACTTCTTCCATTTGGGGAAGGAGAGCAATATATATTCTAAATGCTTTTCATCTAAGGGCTGATAAATTGTCTAATCTGGTCCTATTCTTGCAAGCATTTAAAAAATAAAATAAACCCACATGATAAATAACAAGAAATTTCTAAGAGGAGTAGGCAGTTTTTTAACTTTGTCTATCAGTTCCTTTTTTTTGTTGTTGTTGAGTTTTACCTCATGGATCTGTTTAAAGTTTTTTCTTATGATTTTATTTTTTTCTTGGTTGTTTTTCTGTGAATTTTAATTTATAGTGTTGTATTTACATAATGAGCATAATTACATCTAATTATATGTCATCTCCCCACTGAAACTTGTAATTACAGAATTATGATGTATAATGACATCCATGTTAAGTTTACTGAGGTAAAATATAAAGGAAGAGCATAACAAATTCATTTAAAAAATAACATGATATTGAAATAAAAAAAAACCCTCCACAAACAGGAATAATTTAATTTACCATTTGAAGCTCTACTACTTGGGCAAGTTCTTATTTCAATAGTATTCACTCTTTTTTTTTCCCAGGGAAAATTTTGTTCAATTTCTTCTTCAGATAGCATTTTACTTTCTCAGATTCAGAGACTAAATTTCAGGATTTTTCCCTGACCAATAGTTATGCAATGTTTTGTCTAAGCATTTCACTTATGACATGCAATTAGGTTAAGCCAGAGAATTAAAAAACTGCAAACTGAGTGAGAAGTACAGAAATAGGTACAGATTAAAGGAGAAGATCTTTTGTATCTTAAAATATTCTACATTTTAAGAAGTGGGACATTAGCAGTAGTAAATATTTAGTCAACAAACCCAAACTTCTCTTTAAAAACAGAAATTATTGCCTTCATTACCCAATTGGAAGAAAGTTGTAATCAGACACAGGCAGTAATTTTAGAAGTTGATTTTACTGTTGTGAATGCATCATCAATTTTATAACTGGGAACCCACTAAAAGATTAAAAATTTTCCAGTCCTGTTATAGATGGGCTAGTAGCTATGTATATAGATGTGTTGCAGCTGTGGGCCTTGAGAGAGATGTTTCAATATATGTATTTGTTTCCTGGCGCTGTGTGATTTTCATCTCAAGAAGATGGACAGAAGTAAGTGACTCAGTGACTTATGTTGTGCTGAAGGCTGAACGTTTAGCTCAACTTAGCAGGTTCGTGGATTCTCAGGCATCATGTGGGGTACTGAAGCACTTGTGTAGCAGCAGAGGCCTTGGGGAAGGCCACTATACAAAACTTCTCACCCATCTGTCTGTGGAGAGTCTAGAATGCGTGTTGCTTTGGGTGATGTTGCAGGACTTCAAATAATCTTAGTAAGGAAACTCTGGAAATCCTGGTTAGTAGTCTTATGAAGAGGGATGAGGTAGCTTTTTCCAGTTCATCTTGGGCACTCTCTGAATACTTACAGATGAACCCTTAATTATTTGATGCCTTTGTTCTAATTGATTTATGCTTGGTATGAGTAGGAAGGAAGACGGGCCTTTTTATAATAGAAAATATTCAGAGCAGGCTTTCCTGAGGTCTTGAGAACAAAGTGCAAGGAAAATCCTGACTTTTGGCACATCAGGGTGGAAATCCCAAAAGGTTCTAACTGTCCTGTGTTGGTAGCTAATCCTTTCAGAAAGCAACGACAGTTGCTTGCAGTCTTCTAAAGGAAGCTTGATCTGGCCCAGTTCCACCTTCAAACAGCTCGTCTTCTATTGCCTCCTGAGAGCCTCTTTTGCCTCATCAGTGCAAGGTCAATGTTTGACCTTGCAGTGAGTTATCTTGTGACAGATAATTCTGTTCACAGTGCATTCTTTCTGCAGTACAGCCTTGTCAATAGCCTTCTCTCTGAAAAAATACTTCCCGGGATTCATTTTGCAGTCACCACCCCCTTTATAAATGGGCTTTTTCAGGCAGATGATGGCAGAGCTGAATTCTGCCACAGTCAAACTGCGTCACTTGTGACATGAAAGAGACTTTCCTCAATAGGCTGCGTTTCTGGACTTGTTTATTAAAACACAAGAATCAAATGCTGTACTTCACTTTCCTGTCACAATTTTGTTATGCCCTTCCCCTCTTCTCCATTTCAGTCACTCACAGTAGCAGACTCCTTTCCATAACTGCCAGCAGCACACATTTTCCAACTGTACAAATGAAAGGAAACTACTGAGCATAACTGAACCAGTGGCATGATTAAATATATTACAAACTACCAAGAATAGGAGGGAAATGCCATGAACTCATCGTCTATCACAATATATATGGGGGAAAGGAATCTGTCAACTTATTCTACATTAATGCCATGATAAATGGGTACTTATTTACATACGTGTATGTGTATAGCTGTTTAGTCTCAATTTCTTTGTAAATTGATGGGAGAACAACTAGATGCCTGTGAAGACCTCTCAAGCAATTGCTCTGAAGTTAGCAAATTCTTGGCTCAAAGTAGATTTCTTGCAAATGAAGTCTGAAAGCTGTTTATGTTTGACTGAAATACTATAACGGAGAACAAATGAATGACACATTTAATTACATCTGTGGAATTAAATAAAACACACTTCTAGAACATATCCGTAAGGGTTGCAGTAGAGAGTTTTATTTTCTGAGAAACTAATTGCTTTATTTATTATTCATAAACCAAAATAACACAAAATGGTATTTGATGTATCTGGGCTCTTTGTCTTTAGCATATTTTAATTTTCTGTGAAACAAGATTCATTGAAAGAGGTTTTTTCTGTTTATGTTTTCAGGAGATACTTTCTGGGCATCCCTTAGTTATTTGATAGTGGCTCTTAGTTTTCCACTTTTTACGTTTTTGTTAAAAAAAATTTGTACAGTGTGTGAGTGTATTCTATTTAGCAAAAAGTTATTTCAAAAACTAGTGCAAAATGTTTATGCAAGAAACGGAAAAGTTGATCATAATTTGCTGTAACTGAAATGTGATCTAATTGAGAGGTGCGTGGGATAGGTAGGGATCTGCCATTAAGTATGTGTGCACAGTTAAAATGTCTTTTTTTTTGGAGTATCCCCATACTTGTCTGTTCTAAGCATGGGATCTGGGATCATTTTGCTTATCTCCATCGCAAAACACTGAGAAAGAGTATGACAGGAAAGCCAAAGTAGCAAGACACCATTTATTGCTGGACATGATTTGTCTGCAGTGACCCATGCAGGAGCCCTGAGCCCAGGGAGTCAGAGCTGCTACGTCTGCCCAGGTTCTCTTGGAAGTATGTGGATGAGGGGTGGAAGATGACATCCCTCTCCTAGGGGTTGTTTGTCATTTCGTCTTGCTAGCTGTTGTTTTCTGTACTCCATGTGGTGATATGCTGTTTCCCAGAACTGAATGTCTGTGCTGTTTCATTGCAGAGGTCTTTTGTTTAGTCTTCCAGGTGTTAGGCAGCAGTATAAAGGTACGTTGTTTATATTCAGTGATGAGTATCTGGGCATTAGGATGTACTGTTGATGGATATTCCTTGAATTTAGGTGGGCTGTTAATCATGAAAAAATAAGTCAAGCATGGTGAAGTTCTAGTCAGACAAGAGCTAAAGGTAATTCTGGGAAAAAAGCAGGCAGAAAGGCAAACATCACTGCTTCTGTGAATACTGGGAAGGGGAGAAGGAAAGTCTGTTTGGAAGAAGAGAGAAAATGATGAGATTGCACCCAGATGTGTTACTTTTTGAAGAGTAACTGCATGAAGAGCTCAAGCTGTGGCTGAGAGCCACTGAGAAGCAAGGCAGACCTGAAAAGAACTGTGCGATGTAGCAGTGTAGAGGAAAAGCCCTAAGGCAATTGCGAACTACTACGCTGCCATTCTCACTGAAACCTGGGCTCCCCCAGACGATGCAGTGTGGACCGTCTGCTTCCCTGTCACAGCAGGAGTGGGAACTGTGGTCTCGGAAAGTTACAAGTCAAGATGAGTGCTGACTGCAGGAATACAAATGTTTTCTGTTCTTTTAGTTCCAAAGCTGCACAACTGAGGAAGGAGGAGGCAGAGGAGGAAAATGCCAGGGCTGATTCCTTTCTCCTCTCTTCTTTTCTTCCCTTCTCTTTCTGTGATCTACCCACTGTACCTGAGCAGCCAGACTGCAGGTAAAGCAAGCAGAGTCACAGCTCCAGAGGGAAAAGTGAGATATAGCCACCTAGATACCAGGGATGTGTTCTGGTTAATAATGCCTAGTTAGGTGGTAGAACAACATCAGTAGGTAAGCTGTTGATGATTTGATGTTAGCCACCACTGCCAATGGTTGAATTTATCCATGTTGCCTGTTTTAGGCAATGCATCTCAGCCATAGTCTCCAGGTGGAAAATCAAATAAATATTTTTGAACCTGTGTTACCAGTGCCATTATGAACTCTCAAATAATGTTACTGAAGCTCATTCTTTTATACTTCTCATTATTACAGATTAATTTACCATATTTTTTTATTTATTTATAGCAAAAAAGTCTTTTCTGTAAATACTTAACATGATTTTTTTTTCTCAGATGGCTTCAAAAAATATTTGAGGTGTCAAGCTCAGCATGGTGCCGATACTATCTATGAGAAAATCCAAAGTACACTGAAGTCGATGATGGAGTTTTCAATACACTCACTTACTGCTAGGACCCTGACAGATATTTTATTTGTCTGCTTTTCAGGAAGTTAATTAATGTAATTAATGCAATTTGATGTTAGCTATGTTACCTTTGAATGAAAGCTGATCAGAAATTTGACAGGAGTGAAATATTATGAATTTGTTACATAAAGGCCGGGAACCAGTAAAAACAGAATAGCCAGTACACGGTTCATGTGGATGATCAAAAGGCAATTACAAATTCTATGTGCAGATATGATACTGAAAATGCAAGTTGAAATAAGAGGATGGACAGAAAATTACTGAGACCAGATGGAAATTTTTCTTGCATCTCTGTGAATTTAAATGAGGTATGAATGCCTTTAAAATAAAATCTTACGATTTCTCTACTACCATAAAAATTGACAATTTAAATGTTAAGTCTAGAAAAAAGGAATGTTTTCTTCATACATATTCATAATATGAGCACAGTTAACTGGTCCATTTTTAACCAGAGTTTCCTGCAAAAAGTGTGGCTTATTCACTTCGGGTATTGTGTCACAGAACAATTATTTATGTGGGGAAAAACTAGGGAACTTCAATTCTTTAAGTAAAAGTCACGAAGTACATATGATCCATTTTAAAAATCAATTTTCTTTCATTCTGTGTTTCTTGTATTCTAGACAATTGCTTTTTTTGTCATCGTGGGGTGACTTAAGGCTAACAAATCTTTCAAAAAGACAGGGTGCACTTGGTGCTCTGAGGACATAAAATGGGTTCTGTCTGTCAGGGTCTTCAGAGAATTATATATATGGTGAAAGTTGTGTCAGAATTTGTCTCAGTCAAAGCTAATATTAAAATCACTGTCAGTTTCCAGGCACTTCTACTACCTTGGAAAATGTGGCAATTGGTTAACATAGGCGTGTTTACTGATGTCAACTTTTGATGGATTGTGTGAGTGAACTGAGGAAGAAAAATATTTAATATCTCTTGTACCAGACATCGACATTTCAGTGAACTATGAAAAAAGTACCTGTGGGGAAAGTGTGTTATCTCTTAAAGTGTTGCTAGTCACAGCAATGCATATGAAATATAAATGTTCATTTTGCACCGTAATACTTGCAGTGAATTTCCCTGGAGGAAAAAATAAGTGTATAGTCATAAACCAGAAAATATTTTTCTTGTTTGATAGATGTACCAAGTTCCATCTGGTAATGAAGACAAGGGTGGATGTGAATAGCAAAGTTCCCCGATCCACACATGTTCCAACATAAATTTGAGGTAGCCACAGTTGTCAGAGAAGCCACCTTATGTGTCACCTCATTTAGCTGATGTGGAATGAGGCCCCCTGAATTCTGTTCCAGTACTGACTTGTACACTGATGAGGGTAAGAATCAAAGAAGGTGGGGAAAAACAAGTGCTTGAAGGAAGTTTACAAGAGGCAGAATGAGAATCAGAGGTTTGTTTCATTGGGTACATCAGTTCAGACAAGAAAATGAAAATATGTAAGCTGCTTCTCAGTAGAATTAATGAGTTTTGCTTTCCTGTGCACAACCAAAGAGAAGTTTCAATGTGAGAATCTCATACACATACATGGATATTACTCAGGAAGCTCACTCATCAATGTTATTATGGGTATAATACCTGGATGTACGTTTATGCAATTCTTACTTATGTCAACTGTCTAAATCTGTTACATGCCAGCAAGGAAGAAACTTTTAAATATTATAATATGCAATGGAGAGATTATTTTTATACATTAAAATTAATTAAAGTCATACAGAAGTTAGAATCCATATTCACAATTACATTCTCAATGACAATTACCTCCATCAACACTGAAGTCGGTTCAATTACAGAAGAAACATATTTCCAGCAATACCTAAAGTCCATTTTGGAAAATGTATGTATGAGTAGAATGTTGCATTTGGCAGCTATGTTTGATTTCAACATAGGTGAGAACTAAAGAGACATTAATGCGTTAAGAATGTGTTCTTACTGTGAAAAGGTCTCACTGCATTCAGCCCCACTGACTCTATAGAGGTGCCCATGCAGCACTGGTAGTAGGAATGTTTCAGGCTGTTGTGTCCGTTAGATGCGAAACTGTTTGGTTTACAACAACTGGGAGTCTTTGGAACTTAGTACCTATTGGAGCTGGAAATGACACAGTGAAACTACTACATCAATTTTAAAAACAGAGAACAGCTTTCACTGTGGTGAAGAGTGACAAGGGGCTTGTAGCAATCAGATACTTCAAAATACATACCTCTGGCTGCAACACAGGAGCACAGGATCGCATCTAGGTGTGGTCATGCTTCAGAAAGATTTTGAGAAGCAATAAACAATCCAGATTTGAAGAATTTCTTCTACATTGAGAGTAATTTTGAGCAAAACTGGCAGAGTGACAGTCCCTCATGGATTCCATTTTGTGGAAAGGATATGTGATGTTTCTGAAAACACATCCTGTACTGAAGTTAAGCACTTGTATAAGTGAAGGGCATGCATTCAAGTACTGCATGAGTTGGTTTTGCACTTTTTTCAGAGCACGTCCCCCTCAGCCCAGTTCTATGCTTTTTGGGTGTACAAGCTGCACTTTGTTCAAAAGGAAACAGAGGATTTATTCCCTTCTACTTTTACAGAAACTTTTAATTCTTCTTTCTTTCTCTCTTTCTTTTTCTTCTTATTGGCAAAATGAATAACAGTCTCAGAAGCCGACCAGAGATGATCCTACACAAACTTGTGTTCAAGAGCGCTGTTGAGGATATTTTTAAACCTACATACTTTTCTGCAACAGTCTTGTGCTTATGATAGTTTTCTTCAGTTTCAAGATGCAGGTTCTTAATGTTTCTAAGCTCTATCTAGCTTCAATGTATGAAATACAAATGACTTTATAACTTTATAACTAGTACCAGCTGGCACAGGTGAGAGCGTTGAAGGTATAGGGTTCCTCACTCCCAGGTTTGTCCATTTCCTCTGCAATATTGTTATATCGTAATATCTATTGTTAGCTCCACATGTGGCTTCCTGACATGCTCCTGTTGTAGTAGTGTTCATGACCATTACCTTGCTAGAAAGAGAAATTGTATTTTTCATTTAAAATATATATATATATATATATTCAGAGATTTTGGCTCTTTTAAAGATCTTTACATGGAATAGTTTGCTAATTTGAGATCTTACTAACTACTTTTTTACAAGGGATTTTGTCACTTAGAGAGAACAGAAATAGAACTCAAAATATATTAATTCTAAAATAATTTAAAGATACCTATTTTTTTAGGAGACACTTTAATATACTTTTTTTGTACTCCATTTTTGAATTGACTGCCTTTAAGTTGTCTTTAATGTTTTAAGACTTCTACTATAAAAGTCATCATAATCCAATTTGTATAATGAGTTAATTGCTAATTACTAGTAATTGTTAGTAAAAAAACCCCAGCAACTCAAACCCTCTGATAATTGCCCTGTAGTAAGAAGTCTCTGTGAAGAGCAGAATTCTCATTCTTATTTAGGTCCATCATTCACTTGTTCATCTTGGAAAGGGCAGCCCTCTCTTTCACAGAAGTCTCCTCTCTCTTTGATGGGAAGGTGTGCCAATACAATCTGTCATGAAGAGAGACACATTCCAGGAGAGTACGTGCCTCCAGAGGGAGTTTTGTGGTTTTGCTGTTTTATAAATGTAAGTTCTCAAATGTTGAAATGTATATTACCTTAAATTAGCATGAAACTGATCTGGTCTTAGAATGGGTCATGAACAAAAATAAATGAGCACAGAAATGTATTGGCAGTGAACTCGGCAGTCTCAATTGGTAAACAATAGAGCTGTAACTATTTTATTTTGATTATATTCACTAACAGAGTAATTATCATTTTAATTGATATGTATGAACAGGTGCTTACACTGAAAACAGTTTCAAACTGGGATGCATTATGCTTGAAAAGTAGTCTGGGTGATTGTTCTCATTAGCCAAACAGATGGCTGGACGTTTGCTTGCCATTTTATGGAGAGAGAGTTATAATCTGACAATATTTTACATAGCGTGAAGTATTTATAAATCAATAAAAGATGAAATTTACGCTCAGTAATAGTGTAGAGTAAATGGAACTCGCATGCTGGGGAATGGTATCTCCATGATAAATGTCAAACTACTGTTCTAAGTAACTCTTTTGGAGGGTTTACTTCCAAGCGCAATGAGGCTAGAGCATTGACATGTTCAGGAGTATGTGGAAACAGACCTTATTTTAAATGATGGATTTTAGTGCCCTTCTCAGGACACCATGCATCTATCTGTTTTGTTCCCATCTGTTGCCTGGTTTTAGAAACCTTAGGGCTTCTTAGGAGGAGCCTTGATATGCATCTCTGAATGTTAATTGGGCACACTCTAAATGTTGGTTTGTATATTTTAGCCTTGTTGAAAAGGAGATTGTGTGGGGATTCCCAAATTTTTAATCAAAAGTTACTTTTAGATTTGAGAATCATCTTGTGTTACCCCCTGTATAGTATAGGACAGTTCTTTGTAATCTGTGGAATAGTTGTGATGGATGTGTTGTGCTCCCTTGTCTGGATAGCAATGTGATTTCAATGGTGTTTGCTCCAGTATAACTTGAACTTACTCTCAATTTGTTACTATACAAAAATGTCTGATTTTGCAAACTTCTGTTTTATGTCAAAACAAGCATTTGATTGGGCCTTTTGCTCCAAAAATTGAGAGAGGAGATAATCTCTGTAAACAACAAGTGAAGTCAGTCGCTTCTAATTTTGGAGTGACAGAACAGAAAGGTTGGCATTTTCTTTCTGTATTCCCATGAGCTACATAGACACTGGGCTAATAAATGTTTTTTGGTGCACACCTTTTCTAGTCTTGATTCTGGATCACCAAGTCCTTTTCCAGTGAGACTCACTGAACCTTGTAAAGTCTCCTGAGAAGTCTGGCTTCCAACCAAAACCAATCAACACCTAAAAGAATAAATCCCAGAGATTTGCATAAGAGACTTATTAGTAGAGTTTGCTTGGGACTTTTTATTTTTGCAGTTACAAGGTATTTAAGGTACAGCTGGTTTGGTGATGGCCAAGCACCTGTTAAATCTTTTAGATATCATCTCCTGGTATGAAATTCTGTACCAGAATGAATCTTCTTTACTTGGCACTGTAATGTTTTCCAGAATGTTGACTGCTATATCTGAAAGAGAAACAGATGACCAGCTTGAGGGATCAGCAATAGCTCTTTCCAAACTTAAGAGTTCTTGATAATTACATTGCTTTAATATAATGTTCCTGTTAATCAATGTCAAAGACAAAAGAATTATTACACTGTAGCATAAATAGAAAACTTGAAAAATAATTCATATCTTGTAAAATATTCTAAAGTGCTGATATTTTTTTTAATATATTCAAATGCCATAAAAAATCACATATTAAATTTCCAATTATGGCTTCAAACCTGGGAACAGGTTTGGGGAGGTAAGTAGACTTTTGCTTAGCACTGACACTGAAACCACACTGTAACTACCTGTGCATTTCACCTCCCCTTTCATCATGTGGCTATGGAGGCATGAAAAGAGCTTTTTTATTTTGGACTTTACTTCAGCCTTGGGATCCAGATGACCCTGCAGCCACACAAACAGCCGTGCTGGCACAAAAGCTTAGAGTGTCATGGACTAGGTGAAACATTTGGGACTAGAGGAAAGCAGGACTTTTCTTGGTATCAGAAATAACTTTTGCTGCCTTAAAATGCTCTTGCTGCCTTCAAATGTTTAAAGTCTTGCCACACCCGGAGTCCTTTGAGTACCAGGCTTGGTGCTGCCCCATCTGGGGAGCCCTTCTCTGCAACGCACGCTGCCTGATCAGAGGAACTGCAGCATCCTGGCCCTGTTGCACCATGTGTTACTCTGTTAAATAAGCAGCTGTGAATGTCAGATGGTGTTGAGCTGAATAAAAATGATTTTTAGTGGTTCCTTGTTTTCCCTCCTGTATACGTGGGGTAGTGTCCCAAGTGTACAGCTTCCAATGATTATCATAGCTGTACTTGTACTGTCTATATTTTGGCTGAGCATTTGAAGCTAAGATGCAGAATCTTTCACTCCAGAGACTGTACTGCACAATGCATCTAAAATAAGTTGCCTCCTCCTTAGTCCTATGGGGCCAAGTGATAAGGTATTTCATGTTACCCACTGAAGACATTTTTGGTGCTAACAGTATTCGTCTTCCTTTGTTAGTGCCAGGGGCTTCAGAACAGTGAATAACAACAGATTTTCTCATGTTTTAGCCATATTCTGCAATCCAAAGACAAGGCAAAAGACAAAGCTAAAAAAGAGTTGTTTCAGTCAAAATATGATGAACAGCACACTTTTCTGAAACTCAGTTACAAATCATTCTGTCAACAAACTGAAATCACTTGGCCTTCCAAGGGGGGTGGTCACCATGGTAACAAAATATACTAGATACTTCATTTTCCCCAAACCTTCCTTCATGTCATAAATGAAGTGGGAGCCCATCCTTCTTTTACTGATGGAACAGGAGAAATATTTTCATTGGTGCTTGTTATCTGCTGAAAGATCCTCACAAACTTGCACATTACTGGGAAATGTTTGCGAGGGCAGGTGTTCCTGCTAAGCGTCTGTATGTTATGTGCAGAGAGACTCACTTGAGTACAGGAGTCAAGACCCAGCTCAGTAAAGCATTGAAATGGTCCATAAAGGCTGTTGAATTGTCAAGGGAAGTGAGAGGAGGAGAGAGGAAGAAGGGAATGTTTGGTACTACTTGCATTTGAGTGCTGGAAGATCAAAGCAAACTTTCTCCAAAGCTAGTTATCTTTATTTCCCTTGGTGAATTTATCATATTTCAAGGGCCCAGAGCTCATAAGCACACACCTGGCTCTCGAGTTGTAGTTTGTATATTGAAGCCTCTTGTTGTGAGGCTGCTGTACTGGAATAGGCAAAGTTGTTTTACTGTTATTGTAGATGCAGTTGGTTCGTTTAAAATTTACTTTAATAAGCATCTCCATGTATTTTGTCTGCAGCTCTGGTAGACCATCTGGAGCAGTCTTGTTTTCCTTCTTTTACCTTTGTCAGTTCCACACTGAACAGTAGCCCTTCGCTTCACAGTTCAATTATCCTAGAAAATATAAGGAACCAGAATGAGTCATTTCAAACTGAAAAAGGATCTTGAGGAAAGTTCCACATCCAAGACCATACCCGAGGAAAAAGAAAACAGGTTTAAGCATGGATTGCTTGAAAGTTGTTCTTTACTCAGCCCCCAGCAAAATCTTGAAACAGTCCCTGGTGGAGTTATTTTATCATGCTACGTATATGTATTTTTGGAAACTATTATAATGCCAGAAGACTTTGATTAAGAGAACAAGTTTTCTAAAAACATCCAAACAGTTGACCTTCCCTCTGACTGTGTCTTTCCCTAGCTGTTGCCATTAGGGAGAGTGTGTATTGTTTAGGGTTAGAAATTTGTATAAACAGCTATTTCAATTCCCAAATTCAGAGATGATTTTGAAAAGCAGTATTGTTTCAAAGTTAGTTTTGGAGGGTTTTTTTCCTAAATCCATCCTATGTGCAATGTTTTGACTGAAACCAATAGATTTACTGCAAAAATAGACCTGAGATCATCTTTAATAACATAATCTTCGTTATAGATCCTGTCTTTATTTTTCATAGTGAGATGTAATGTGATTTTCTTTCTTTCTGTTCTTTTTCTTTTCATGTGATTCTATAATGAAACATTGATCTTGAGGTTTCTTGTTTTCAGTCCTTAATTTAAATTTAGAATTTACATTGAGAGTACAGTATTTCAGGTTAAAAGTGAAAATAAGCATGTGGATACATAATCAACTATAAATTGGCTTCTGTTTTAAGGAGAGAAATGAAATAGAAGAAATGTTCATAGATCCAGAAGAAAATGTTGGCATAGTAAAGTGATCACTTAAAAAGTAAGTTCAGATGATTCTATTCTGATATTCAGCTGAACCACAAAACTCAAAAGTTCTGAACATATTAGGAGATGTCCCAGCTCTTGTGTATCATTCCTGTGCTTTGCCCTCCCTGGTGACAGATTGCTACTACCACTTAACTTCTAATGGAAATGTTGTAAGGTTGTTGGAAAAGGTATAGGAAAATATTTTCCTGTCTGTTTTATTACTAGCAGTTAATAGTATTTAATGCATATGACAGTGAGACTGTGATATGTAGCATAGAGTAGGGATGTGCACAACACAAAGTAGTACGTTACAACTTTAAACTCTCTGTGGTGCAACTGTTATCAGTATGTCATAGATCACCTCACTTCAAGATATGATATTTAAAGCTCCTTGAATGAACCACAGAACCAGCAGTAGCTTTCCTTTGGGAGCTTGTGGAGGGTGGCTAAAGTTGAAATAAGACAGGTTTGCCCAACTTTAAAAGGGGCCAAGGAAGAGAATGAGAAAAGGATTTTTAATTTTAACAGCTTCTTACATACATTCCTGAAACACACAAGTTATTGGTAAACACCTGCGATTTGAGAAGATAAGTAGCTCCCAATCATGTCAAACAAGTCTGATTTTCTTCTATGGTAAGAAGATAAAGGTATTGTACGCAGGGGAGAAGGAGTGAGTACTCTCTGTCTTGGATCTATTAGAACTTTTGCCATTGTCTAATATACCCCATTCACTTATAAGCTAGAGAAATGTTCTTGGTAGAGCACCTAAGGGGTAACTGCAAAGATCAGAAAATTAAAATGAAGAATTAATCAATAAATGCTATGTATGCATATTGGCTGATTTGTTATACCTTCAACATCTGTATTTTTCTTGAAGGAGGAAACCAACACAAATGTATTTGTATACACATCTGATAACATTGCATGCTATTTCCTGCCCCCATCTTCTTTCATCCTTGTGATTGCAGAATTTGAGTAGAACATCCCTAGAGTCATAAAGTTACACTGCATCCTGGGCGTACTCCTTCTGGTTTCAGGCTGCTGGTCAGTGTTGGAATGAGTCAAAGAGTGGTGTTCCAAAGAAAATCTGTTCAAAGGATGCCCAAACAGAACTATGATAATATGAATATTTGTGAAATGCAAGCTTAATTGTAAACTTCAAGGTTTACCTTTTGCATTCCAGAATTTTGACTTGTCAAATTTGTAGTCACTTACACTGTAATCACTTGAAGTTATCATTCTTATGTTATGGTTAATTCATATATTTATTCTATATTGTAACAGATCTTGAACATGTTTCTCTATGTTGGAAAAAAAATGTAGTTGGGTTTGTTACTTTGATACATAAGTCTCATCCAGATGCTTTTGAACAATCTTTCTGATAAAGTCAGTGATAATAAACAACTCCTTTTGGAAATTTATTTTTAAAATAAATTCTCCAGTTTTTATCACAGTTGCATTACATAAAGATATCAGTACTAACCCATTGTATGAAGTAATGACAAATATTTTGAAATAAAAATTAAAAAGAATTTTTTTTTTTGCAGATTTATAATCTTGCTAAACTTTAGAAATAAACAGACTTACTCCAAATCAGAATGAGAAGAAAAAAATACCTTTGAAAAATGAAATGGTACCTCTCTAATAGACTGCCTTATTCAGTATTAGTGTACACATAGTGTATACATACATATGACTTTAATCTTTCAACATTTACTCCATTTTTTATTATTACCTTTTTTGATACTATTTCACACTTGAAAACTCTCACTAGCTTAACCTTTCTATCGTGTTAAGAGTAATAAAATATGTTTTCAGCACTTCACAGGAAGTTTTTTGTGATTAGAAAGGTGCTATACTCTTCCTTGTGTTTTTGCCATTCCTTCTCCTCCTCTATCATTTTGTCAGGAATCTTGTTTAACAGCTCTTGCCTGATTTCTAATTGTGGCTTACTGAAGCAAACACATAACCTTCCATTTCTTTCCTCTGGGGTTTCATATATTACTGGAAATCATACACCATTTGTTATGGTACCCATCCATCAAAAAGTCTGTAATTTGTCAAGAAGCATTATCTTTTGTACCACTCTTCAGATACGCTTGGTATTTTCTCTTCTGTAAAGATTCTGCTTTTATCTTTTGATCTGTTGGTTGAAATAGTTGACAGCAACCAAGCAAGAAACAAACCTAAACGAAGAGGTCCCAGAAAGCCTTTTGTTCTCATGATGCCACTGTGTTTGCCATATAACATAGGACTGGGAAACAAATTTGCCCATAGCCTTGAGGAATTTCTTCTTTTTTTGTTTACTTTTTAAACACTTTAACATAGAGTCCTTAAAACAGATTTTAGTTTTTGAGTTGACACAGTTGAGAGGACTTCTGACTCTGAAGTAACTTTAAGAAGTTACCAAAAGTGATACAGCAAGAAATAGATGTCTCAAAATGGGCCTTGCAAAATCTGAGGACAAATGAGATCTTGATAGAGGAAAATATTTGTGACCAATTGATTTATAATATTTTTGTTTTCTTTCTGTTCTCCAACTTCCATAAAAATATAGAGAAATGATCCTGAGTCACTTAAAAATTTCTTCTGTGAAATGAGTGCAAAGCTATGTTATGCCTGTGCTTCACATGTGGATGAGAAAGGATACTAGAGGGTTTTCATGGTCAAAGTGGATATAACAACTTCAGTTGATAGCAAATGTTTGCTGCCTGTTAATACAGGCTAGAGGAGGTGTGATATCATACATACAGAGCATGTGCAATGCTATTAAAAAAACCCCAAACAAACAACCCAAAATTTAGCCATCAACTCTATCAGATAGTCTGTCAGCCCTAATATCTCTACTTCAGCAGCCTTGGAGATTCAAAGAGAAAAAGCTTGTAAGAAAAATAAATATCCTTCTGTCTTTCTATTTAATTATCTTCTGATTGTGTTATAAACTTAGGTCATAGTCTTGTGTTATGTAGAAAATACTAGGTGGTGTGAACATGAATGTTCTCAACAGGATACTTGACCTCTGAGACCATGGAAAGATCCATGTAGCCTGTACCTCTCCTTTCTCTTTCCTCAGGATTTTCGTAATTACTCAGGGAAGGGCAAGAATTGTTCAGAAACTCTCTCCTCATCTCCATTTCCTAAGGTCTCATGATGACTTGTCATGGGGAAGTATCATGTGCGTTTTGTGGCCAAAACACAGGTGTCTCACCTTTTGAGACAAGAAAGACAATTTTGTCACAAGGTAGGCAAATTTGCTGTCATATGTTGGGCACTAGGTAAAGACAAATGGGAGGTCCAGGTGATCGTCTGTGAATGAGGTTATGGTATGGGGAAGATATTCCCATATAAAATATGAGTGATTTTAAAGTTGATTATGCTTAAACCCAGCTGAGGCTGCTAGTGCCTAGTCCATCCTCTAGAAGCTTCTGTCAGCTGATGCTGTGTTTCATGCCATGCAAGCTGAGATCACAGGTGCTTTTTGGGAAAATGAGCAAACAATTGTAAATAATAAAACCTGCTGTCTTTTTTATATTTTATTTTTAATGGTAATGTCTCTAAAATTCAACAGGCAGAAATAAAACTGCCATATTTATAGTTTGGTGATATTAATTTAGATGGTTGTGCCGGGTTATTTTATTAAACTTTTAAATTACATGATTGCATCCCAATTTTTCCATAGGACCTGTACTCCCTTCTGTGCACAGTGGGATATGTTGAAGGTTGGTTGTCAGCAACATTTGAACTTAGTTACTTCTACGTTAAGAAAGAGAAAAATAAAGTACAAGTATTGTAAAGCTGTACAAGTGTGTAGAACTAGGTATTTAATTTGAATTTAATAGTATAGTAATCACTTGCAAGATAAATCAGGAACTTACATATCACAGATATATGTTTACTGTTGCATGAGAAGTAAATGTCTTATGACTGTTTAATGTGTTTAGTATTTATGTATCATTAATATACTGTGATTAACATACTCTTAAATCCTAAAGGATGACAAACCGAACTAGTTAAGCCGCACTTCCTTTCTTTCCGATCATTACTGCAGCCCTATGCTGTAATTGGTTGGCATTCATTATTTATACAATAACTGTTGCTGGCCTTTTCTCTCACATAGTATCTCTGTGCTGTTTCTCTCCGTGTGGCCTTGTTCTTCACTCCCTATACATGCTTAGGCTGCAAAAAGTGGTTTTGCAAATGCCTGTTAAGTGTTGCATGCATGTACGAGCTCTTACCTGCTGACTGATTATTAAATGTATGCATTGCACATTCACAGTGCTATATTGGGCTTTCCAGTAAATTAGAGTTACCAACTTCACTGGTTGGAGCAGAATTGCTAATTGGGATATATCCCTTTAGACAGTGAGTAGTTGAAAGTACAGTGGGGGATAAAAAGGAGAAAAAAATGTGGAGATTAACCAATAAAGCTGTATTTGTTAGATCAATAGGATCTCAGAGTCTTTTTACTCTCCAAGAGGTAAGAGCCTGTTAACAGAAGCTAATTGGCTTGATCTTATTTCAGTAAACGTAACATACCCTTTCCCTACGGACTCAGGAGCTCAGCAGAGGCTGGGAGCCCAAAGTGGCTTTCTTGACTGGCTTTGTCAGGCTGAGGCACAGAGACATGAGTGCTGTGACCCTGCTTAAGTGACAGTTTGAGCAGGAGACATGCTGGTCATGTCTTGTCTGACACCTCCGGGTCAGCATGGGGCCTCTGCTCCGCTGTGCGCTTGTGTGCGCTTTTGCTTCCTGCTGATGCCCTGGCAGCGGCAAATGAGTGGAGCACCTTTGCGAGCAGTGGTGACAGCCGCAGTGGCCCTGAGGAACAGGCCATATGCTTTGCTGGTGGGCTTCATTCCCAGCTGCCCACAGGGTGCTGTGTGGCTTGGGGGGCTGTGAGAGTGTCTGGCTTAAATTGTTCCAATGTATGAGAAAATATAGACTGCTGGATACTGTGGTGAGAGCCCTCCCCTGTGTGTGGCCGCTTTGCTCTTAAGACAGTGGCTTATTTCTAGGCAGACCCCAGGTTAGAAAAAGATGTAATTAGGAGGATGGGGAGACAGTGATGACTGACGCCTGAAGAAATTGCCTACTCAAGATGGCAATCTGGAGATGAAGCCTCCAGTTACTGTAAAGAAGGAAACTAGAGAGTGAGGAGGAGGTTAGCAAGAGAGAGCTTCCTCCCAGGCAGAGTGGTGGCTGAGTGTTCTGGGTGCCAGTGGCTGTTCTGTCGCTGAGTCCCAGCGATGGATGCTGTGATGGGGCACTGCATATCACCCCACCTGGCATTCTGCTTAGGACCTGTGCTCCAAACTCTAATATACATGGATGGCACACAGTCCTGTCCCTTCCTTTATCACCACCTTCGCAGAGTTTTGATGTTTGGTTTATTTTTCCTGCCCCCTACTATCCCTGAAACACAAGTAGATAATTTTTTTTCTCTAATTACTGTCAGCAGTGGGTGATTTACAATTTTTTTTCCTCTCTCTCTTTCATTCTGTCATCATCCAGCTACAAGAAATCTACATCCTTTGTCTCTCTTTTTTTCTTTACATTCTTTCATGAAAATAAATCATATAAGATTTGAAAAATTACATAGCATACATATTTAACTTTTCTGTACTTGGGGTGACCAGCCAATAAAATGGGCTAGTGAATATTTTCTACAATACTCATACTACTATTGTTAGAAGTGTAGTTGAGTTCAGAATTACATTTGTAATTTTAGGTTATCACATTTGTCATATCACCAAAGAGGCTGTTTACCTGTTCTTCTGTTATAGTAACGCATATGTTAATTGGTGTGCTCCACAATAGTGCTGAAGAGAGAAAGACCTCTCCATTCTTCTGTCAAGGCAAGATAGCTTCTAGTCTGCTGTCCTGACAAAATACCTTAGTTTTCCCCATGTACAGGAACATTCATTTATCCTATTTTATGGGACACCCAAAAATGGTTAATCTAGGAGGGCAGAAAAAATAGTTCTCATTGTTAATACTATAGCATAAAAGGTACAACAAGCTTTTAACTTCCCATTATCCTTTGGCAGGTAAATTTTTTTTGTTGTTGTTAAGGTGGTGTTTCTAACCTGTTTTGACTAACTGAAAAAATAGTGGTATCAAACTAACTCATTTAAAAATTGATGAAACCAGATGTGGCCCTTTAGGGTGGAACTTGAACTTTGAGTTATGGCTAAAGGAAAGTCAAGTGCCTAATTTTTTATTTCAATTTTACCAACAACAGTTTTTATGTTCTTTTATAACAGGGCATCCTGATATGACAAATAAACTACACAAACAACCTTTTATTAACTCAGTGTAGGGTTGGCTTTGCTCTTGTCTCTTTGGTTTCTGAAATTGTTAGCCATCAGTTTGTCTTGTCCTAGGACAATTTTTTGATTTGTAAGAGTGAATATTTTAGTTGTCTCTCAGAATCAGAAACTTGTATATGCTGGATTATTACTGCCAATAGAATTAATGTGGTTAAGACGTGGAACTTTTCATTTCTTTGGAGAGAAAGATAGTGCTTCAGCATGTTTTATAGTATACTGCATGTTTTATAGTAAAACAATAACAGAAGAAGAATTGCAACCAGAAATGACGTATGGCATAATGAATAAAGCTGACTCAATCTGACTTAGCTTCTTGCCAGAATCTTAGGTCGTTTCCTTTAGTAGATAGGTGGGAGCAATATTTACAGAGGCAAAGGAATGACATCTGTTATACAGATGCTCGAATAAATGTGCCACAGAGGATTAAGACAGTCTTTGCTCAAGGTCATGAAATAATTTAGTCAAACAAGTTGTGAGTAAATATGATATATACTAGTTGTGTTGAAATGTGACAAATCATTCCCTATTTTTTTACATTCATTATTATTAGTCTTTTCTCCTGTCACTTCAAATCCTTTCTGTATCCTTATGCTTTTTTTCCTTTGGGCTATTTCTCTTATGACAGTTTTATATCTACTTTATTCCATATACATCTGTTACTGTGGGGTCTGAACATAAAATATAAAGATAAATACAGTTGGTCCAGAAAAACATAAAGAGAAAAAACAGTTCCCCTTTTTGTGAAATTCTAGGAGTTTAAAAAAGTTAATCAAGACAATTTTGAAAAGAAATTAAATTATTAATATTATTCAAGAAAAACAAAGTATACTCTCAAGAACTCTTTGCTGCCACTCTTAATAGTTTTTGTAATAAGCTGTAAGTAAAAATATTGAAATTAATCTTCCCATGTAGAAATTAGAAACTGCTTCTCCCATAAACCCCTCAGATTTCAAGAGCTCATCAATCTCAGATGAAAAAATGCTGGAGAATTTGCAATAGGGAAACTATCATTCTCCTTGCCTTTTCCATGAGGCTGTGTTGCCATACTAACTTATAGCAATAGTGTGAAAGCATGGAAGAAGGAAACCTGTCCTTCAGGAGGTTAAAGGTTGTTGAACCCTTGATATACAACCAGTGGTAACAGGTTCCTATAAAGTGGGCTACTGTTCCTGCTGGATCAGTCCTCTATTTTTCTTCCACTTTCTTGAATAAATTATGGTCTTTGACAGTGTGAGAGAAGTAAATTTCTCTTGGTTTGTACTCTGTTAGAAAGGGTTTTGCTGTGTCAGTTTCTCCTTTGTTGTGCTGTCTGCTCTGACAATCCTGTTTGTGCTCTGTGACTTGTCTCTACCTGCATTTTAACATTGTTGACTGGGTATTTTTGGGAAATCTGTTGCAATCTTTGTATTTGTCCTTGTACTGGGGTAGTTTTCTTGGACAAGATCACTGTTCGCATACAACATACAATTTTTGCTTAGTAGCATCTTTTGATTGCATGGCCATGCAGAGACCATGTTGACTTTTATGCTTTGCAAAGGTTGTATGTTATTTTATTTTCAAGTTAGATTTGCAATGCAGAAAATTAAAATATTTGTTAATACAGTCTGATGTGTCTTTGTGTTTTTTTTATTCAAAGGTTTGCTAAGCAACTGTGTTCTTTTTCTGTAATGAAATGTTAAAGATTTATTTGTCTAATTTTGATACCAGTTTTGTGCTATTTTATCCATGTGCAGAAAATCTTTCAGACTTGGCAATTTTTATATATTTAGTGATTAATCTATAAAATAAAGTAAAATGAAAGTGTTTAATTATCTCAGGAATGACCTCCAAACTCAAGTTTACATATTTGCACATAAAATAATATGCAAAATGTGTTTTCAGTTTGTACTGCACATCTGCACTGCATTTAGTCACGTCTCAAGTGCCTGTAACATCTTCTAAAAGAGATGATCCTTATTACACCTGCAGCATTGAGAAGGTTTACTGTATTTGTTTTTCTCTTGGTTTGGGTTTTTTTGTTGTTTTGTTTTGTTTTTAATTTGTTTGTACTTTCAGAGGCACGCTCTTGGGAAAGTATACCAGCTGGGCCAGTGTATTCACTTTCTGCATGCTTATCTATGAGTTGTTCTGCTGTCCTTATTTCCAAGTCAATGTAACAAGGCACTCTAGAGGAACTGACTAAGACTCTTCTAGGGCAGGCACTCGAGAACGAGCTGCAGAGGATACAGTGTATGTTCCTAAGGAGGTCAAAGCACTGCTGATATGCTGAGGAGCCCTCTGCTTACCAATGCTTTCCTTTGGAGATTTGTGAGCTGAAAAGAAATTAATAGGAAGGAGTGATGTTGCTGCAATGTAGTGATTAGTAGTTAGTGCCTTAAGAAGCTGCAACTTAATGGCTGTATGGGCATAAATTTCCTCTTTGTGCATGCACAAAGCTCCCACTTCCATTAATGAGAAATACATGCAAATGGAAAAGAACAAACCCTGCCTGTAAACCATTGGAATGAGCCTCCTTATTTCTATGCAGGACTGGAGAGAGTAAGTTGCTCTGCTTTACTGATCTAAAAATCACCATTAGCAATACATAGGTCATTTTATGGCAAGATATTACAAGCTCTTTTAGAGGTTTAGGCTTCTCCTTCCCATCAAATTCCTAGCCAGGTGTAAGGGAACAGTCTTCCAGATCTTGGAAAAAGGAAGGTATTTTTCTTTACAAAGCATTTTCTTTCATAGCCCCTCAGTCAAGGTAGTGATCGTGTGTTGGAGTGATTACCTTCTATCTCACCTTGTGTGGGCAGTATGCTCTATGCCACTTGTATGCTGAAGTGCCAACACACTCATCAGCTCTGCTGTATCATTAGAGCAGCTGTGTGACAGTGACAAAATCATATAGATTGTTCTGTAAACCCATATAATCAAAGGAGGAGTTGGGAGATTTGACACAAACCCAAATATTTAAAGTCTTTTTCCAGTAAAACACATCACATTCTTTACGCACTGTGGGGAGAGTTCTAGTGATCTTACGGTGACAAAACACCTGCAAACTTGGAAGTGCAAGTGGGAATTTAACACGACTAGCAAGGTTATAGTATTGCTCGATGTACTGGTTTCTTGTGACACTGAGTGGCTTCTCACAGCTTGATAGCTGCAAAGCAATGAGAGGAGTCTGTGTTTCCGCAGAGGGTGCCTCTCTTTCATGGTATTTTTTTGAAACTAGATGGAAAGGGGAAGTATAAGGGAGGAAAAATATTTTGGTTGTATTTACTGATAGATCCAAATGATTATCAACCTAATTGTATTATTCATCTTCTAGTTTCAGCTCCTGTGGGTAGCAATCATGAGTGGGAGGTAAGTTTATAGCAACAAAATCCAGCAAAAGTGCCTGTTTGCTGCTTTATTGATTAGAAGGAATTTTCAATAGTACTGCTATGTCATAGCTGAGTAAGTTGTGTCCTGGGTGCTTCTTTTGGTGAAGTCAAAGAACATATTTATGCTCTGAAAAGCAATGTTTATGAGACATGCAGGCGTTGGGTGGCAGTAGACTTTATGCTCTCCTTTTAATCTGTTTTCAGAGAGGATTACATCCTCTGTTAAGTTTCCTTGTAGTTCTGTATGTCTAGAAGCTCTCAGATATGTACGTGTATTTGGGACCCAAAACATCAGAAGTCATAGTAGAATCTTGAATAAATGTGTCTACAGCTACTAATTTAAGAAGCATTTGTACTGAAGCAACAAAATTTCTTCCTTTTATTCTCTTCTGCACTTGAAATCTTGCTTGGCAGTAATTGTATCCAAAAAGAATAGCCATATTTTTCTATAAAATACCCAAAGAGCTAAACAATACCCAGGGTAGTGCACCTCTTTCCCCTTTCTCAGCTGCTTGCCTTTGGCTTAAATTACAGGGATTAGTTTAACGCTGTGCTTAAAATTGTATTTGTAGAGAAAATGGGAGTCCTGTAAAAAAAATGATTGTGAAGTGCGCTCCTTCCACTTTTCTTTCTCTATACCTCTCCTGCCATGTTGAGTAGCTTTAAGCGTTGAACTGGAAAAATGGAAAAATGTTGTAACAAAGACATTTTGCTCCATAGTATACTGCCTATCTTTGTGGTTAACATGGAAGTTCTTCACGGCATGACAAAAAAATTATGACTGATTGCTTTTTGATGTGTTGTACATTTACGTAACTGGAAAATAACAATGTGGGGATGATAGTTGTGAAGACTGACAGGACTTCTGCTCTGTGGTTCACTCATGAGGGGTGCATTGTCAGAAGGTGGTTTTGTGTGATTGTGTTGTGTGGTACCTTGCCACAACTGCAGAATCACTAGTTTCTTCCAAAAAATGAAGAGTTTAATTTTCAGTGAATAAATAAATAAATAAATATTCAGGCAAATGTAAGAGGCAACATGCCTTCAACAAAACATTGGTTGTTAGGTTATAGTTTTGAGCTCTCTTGCTCTCTTAGTCATTAAGGACAGTGGTTTTGCCCAGTGATGCTGTGCTGGGCCAGTTCTGTTCTGGGTTGGGACACTTTTAGGGACATACTTTTGTGCTGGAGGGGGGGTGTCTAATGGTTATGCACCATTACTTGGACTTGTTCCAGTTCTTTAACTTTTCTCTGGCAGTGGGTAGTAAAGAAAATAGATATTTCAGCTACTTTATGGTATTAAAAATCTCATAACACATAGTGAGAGCACTGGTTGTTGACACTTACTTTTAGTGCAGTTTCCCCATTTGCAAGGTTATTTCATCATCTTTCAGTGTCTTCATTATAAGGAATGAGTTAGAACACAATTATCTGAGTTTTGTTTTAATGATTATGATAGGCCTCCTCATTTCCTGTCCTAAAATTACTGTAATTAAATAGCTTGTCTGTATCTCAGAACTGGCTGGAAATCAGAGACTAATGATGTGATTGCCAGTCTTTACATGTCAGCAGTGTGACAGCATTTTGAGGTGCTGGTGCCCTTGTATCAGTTAAGTATAGTTGCTGGCTAATTCTTGAGCTATGGAGAAAAACCTTGCATTCAGCTGAGAAAACTGAATTTATTAAATTCTTTGCCGTTATAATTTCCCCACTGGCCTGAGAGACAAGAGTTTTGAAGGTCACCATCCTATTTCTCTTATTTTGCAACATGGGTTTATATACAACTAGTTGTATTTCAGTGTCACTTTTTGCTAAAAATCCAGAGAGAAAGAAAAAGAACAGAATAAAGTAATTGTTCTGTCAAGGCTAATAATCTTTGTTAAAATCTAATCTGTTTAGCAGCTATTTTTCAGTTTTTTAAAAGGCTGTTAGAAATCAGATTATAAATACTGTGTTGTACAAGTCTTTTATTAACACCGTCAGTGCATCTTTTCATAGAAAACTACATAGCAGTCTTGCTATTTCTCCATCTTTTCTATGTTTTTCTATTAATATGTAGATCACTTTTTAGCTTCCTGCCAAGCTTGGGAAACCTGTTTGATGTTTACCTAGTCAGTAGCTAAGATTTATCACATTATTTAGGTAATGTTGGCTCACTCTGTCTTTGGAACCATTCACCTTATGCCTGAGATAAAAGAACAGTTGGTAGAGTATAGTAAAATTCTAGTAAAACTGTAAGGTTTCTTTAATTGAGGGTTTAGCTCACTTAATGTAAGCAGCCAAGTGGTACATGTTTAAATCAGTAGTGGTGTTGCATGTTGTCTATCCAGTGCCTCTATTGTTGTTTGAATGGCACTCAAATTTCATAGTTACCNTCAGGCAAATGTAAGAGGCAACATGCCTTCAACAAAACATTGGTTGTTAGGTTATAGTTTTGAGCTCTCTTGCTCTCTTAGTCATTAAGGACAGTGGTTTTGCCCAGTGATGCTGTGCTGGGCCAGTTCTGTTCTGGGTTGGGACACTTTTAGGGACATACTTTTGTGCTGGACGGGGGGTGTCTAATGGTTATGCACCATTACTTGGACTTGTTCCAGTTCTTTAACTTTTCTCTGGCAGTGGGTAGTAAAGAAAATAGATATTTCAGCTACTTTATGGTATTAAAAATCTCATAACACATAGTGATAGCACTGGTTGTTGACACTTACTTTTAGTGCAGTTTCCCCATTTGCAAGGTTATTTCATCATCTTTCAGTGTCTTCATTATAAGGAATGAGTTAGAACACAATTATCTGAGTTTTGTTTTAATGATTATGATAGGCCTCCTCATTTCCTGTCCTAAAATTACTGTAATTAAATAGCTTGTCTGTATCTCAGAACTGGCTGGAAATCAGAGACTAATGATGTGATTGCCAGTCTTTACATGTCAGCAGTGTGACAGCATTTTGAGGTGCTGGTGCCCTTGTATCAGTTAAGTATAGTTGCTGGCTAATTCTTGAGCTATGGAGAAAAACCTTGCATTCAGCTGAGAAAACTGAATTTATTAAATTCTTTGCCGTTATAATTTCCCCACTGGCCTGAGAGACAAGAGTTTTGAAGGTCACCATCCTATTTCTCTTATTTTGCAACATGGGTTTATATACAACTAGTTGTATTTCAGTGTCACTTTTTGCTAAAAATCCAGAGAGAAAGAAAGAGAACAGAATAAAGTAATTGTTCTGTCAAGGCTAATAATCTTTGTTAAAATCTAATCTGTTTAGCAGCTATTTTTCAGTTTTTTAAAAGGCTGTTAGAAATCAGATTATAAATACTGTGTTGTACAAGTCTTTTATTAACACCGTCAGTGCATCTTTTCATAGAAAACTACATAGCAGTCTTGCTATTTCTCCATCTTTTCTATGTTTTTCTATTAATATGTAGATCACTTTTTAGCTTCCTGCCAAGCTTGGGAAACCTGTTTGATGTTTACCTAGTCAGTAGCTAAGATTTATCACATTATTTAGGTAATGTTGGCTCACTCTGTCTTTGGAACCATTCACCTTATGCCTGAGATAAAAGAACAGTTGGTAGAGTATAGTAAAATTCTAGTAAAACTGTAAGGTTTCTTTAATTGAGGGTTTAGCTCACTTAATGTAAGCAGCCAAGTGGTACATGTTTAAATCAGTAGTGGTGTTGCATGTTGTCTATCCAGTGCCTCTATTGTTGTTTGAATGGCACTCAAATTTCTTAGTTACCCTTGGGAATACTACATCCTCCTCTTCTGAAAACCCTCACCTTTCCTGCAAATAATTTACTGTCCAGATTTGATACCGCAGCAAATGTGCAATATCCAAGCCTAGGCCAGTCACAAAAAACATATTGTAAGAATCTGACTTGATAACATATCTGATTTTAAATGAAGAAGTGCTTGTACTTCAACTACCTAAAGAACTAATAAACAATATATTAACACAAAAATGTTGTATAGTTACTGCTACTAAGAGATACTCACCATTTCTTCATATATTGTGCTCTTCCTTCTTTTTCACTCCCTCCTGAAGATAAAGTGTGCAGTTTCTGCAGCTTCATGTAGGCAATCTGTTGCAACAGAAAGACTAAACTATAGCTGGAAATTACAGAAAGATTTAGCAAGAATTGCTCCTCTAAGCAATATTCATGCTTAAGAATTAGCTATCCTGGCTAAGGGCATTTTAAGCTTCCTGGAAGTACATATGTTGTCACAATATTAGGGTCTTTCACTTATATTTCCTCATTTAGATGCATGGATGTTATGATTCCAGATTATTTTTGTTGTCATCATCCCTTTATAAAACAAACAAACAAAAAAGAAGATGCAGGACTTTTCACGGGGACTTTCAGGGGAAACTCCTGTTCCATTTTATTGCTTCTTCATTGAAGATTTTGATAAAAGTTGAAGAAAGTGGTTTGTTTTGGAGAAAGATAGAAATGTGATTAAATAGATGTTTATTTGAACTGAATTCCCTCCTTTAAATTCAAATAAAAATGGGCTTTCAGTCTCTAAAACAGGTTTGGATCATCTGCTATT
>VZTO01013371.1:4687-20719 GCA_013400615.1 Syrrhaptes paradoxus
GTTGGAGCATGTCCAGAAGAGGGCCACAAAAATGATCAGAGGGCTGGAGAACCTCTCATATAAGAACAGGCTGAGAGACTTGGGGTTGTTCAGCTTGGAGAAGAGAAGGCTCCCAGGAGACCTTATAGCAGCCTTACAGTACTTCAAGGGGGTCTACAATAAAGATGGGGAGGGGCTCCTTATCAGGGAGTGTAGTGATAGGATGAAGGGTAACTGTTTTAAGCTGAAAGAGGGTAGACTTAGATTAGATGCTAGGAAGAATTTTTTTTCCAGTGACGGTTGTGAGACACTGGAACAGGATGCCCAGGGAAACTGTGGATGACCCATGCCTGGAGGTGTTCAAGGCCAGGGCTGGATGAGTCTTTGAGCAACCTGGGCTAGTGGAAGGTGTCCCTGTCCATGGCAGGGAGTTGGAAGTAGATGGTCTTTAAGGTCCCTTCCAGCCCAAACCTTTCTATGATTCTGTAGTTCTATTCATCTGGAGTCTATGCATACAGACTAAGAGTGCAATGATGATATATACCAGTCCTAAAATTTACAAGGATAAAGTAACCAGAAATGTTAATTTGCTAACTACATGCAATTAGATTTTTTCCTAAATAAATCTTCTTACATGTAAAACATGTTTGGTCAAGTATTTCTCCTGTATCCTTTACATCTGTTAAGGTTTTATTTTAAACTACTGATACTACATTAATTTAGGAAAAAAAATCATTTTTCTAAATATGGGCTTTCTTTGCGCTATAGTCTAGCACAGATTACAGATACAGTCTGGCCTACACCATCAAGACAGCTGTGAAGAGGCATATTAAACCAAAGGAAGGGATATATCTCTCTCAGACCAAAAGATCTTGAACCTTGTGCCCTGTATCTTGTGTTGAATATGTGTATATTACTATTTATAATGCTGTATGTAGTGGAAATACAAATGACATAAAATGTTGACGTAAACTCTGCTGTAATGTTCCTTCTTGTGATTTTTATTCAAATAAACAAATCGAACAGCAATAAAGATAAAGGTAAAAAATTTACTGGTTTCAATTGTACTGTGGGTCATCCTGTGCTCAGTAGTTTTGATACTTGGTCTAATATTTTGGACCAGGAATGGATGCCATGGGGGAACATTGTGACTACCCATTCAGCCCATTCCCTCTTTGTACGATTATCTGTGGACAATGAGTCCTTGAAGCCAGGCAATGTGGGTCAGCATGACTAATTCCTGGCTTTTTTGGAGAAATGGGATTTTCTGGCATGGAAATTAACTATGTAGAAATTCCTGGGCTGTACAAATGAATGAATACAGAGCCATAAAGGTAAATCCAGGGTGTCAAGACCTATCATGGATGTGATATCCCATATCCCTCAATATTCAACACTGTCTCATATGTAGTGAGTCTGGACACACACTTAAGTATAGTTTGGACTGCAGTCACACTTAAAATGGACTGCAGTCACACTTAGAATGTAGTTTACCTGCTCAGGAAGGTCTGTAATTCTTTATTGCTACATTGTAAAGAAGATGAATTAATTGTCTTTCACCATGGAAATCACAACATTTTCAATATCCTAACTTATCCTCCATTAGTAGTCTAAGTATACTACAAAGATGACTGAAAACCAGCTGTATATCTAACAAGTTCTTTAAATCCTGAAAGTCAACAATCTGCCCCTCAAACATATTTCTCCTTGCATATTTCAAGAGCTTCTCAGGATTTCAACTTTTGCATTTCTCTTTCATCTTTTCTTACAGCTTGGTTACTTAACTTCAAAAATACAACTTCCCCCCATGTAGAAAATGGTTGTTGCTTTTAAGTAACATTGAAAGCTCACAACTGATATCATTTCTTCACTGACGTCTCTGGCAAATATCCCATTGAATAACAATTTTTGACAGTAGCACTCATTGATTTCAACTGTTTGCAAAAATAATCCCAATATTTATGTATCAAGAATTTTGCAATAAATTTTTGGGCCTTATTCTGCTTCCATTGAAGTCTGTGGCAGTTTTTCTAAGCACATTAACAAGATCCCAGAATGCTCTTCAAAGTTTAAGGAAAAGCAAGCTGAGAGAGAGAGAGAGAGAGAGATGAAACCTGTTTAAATGGAAGTAGAAAAATCATAGTGGAAATGTGACTATAATAATAATTGTTAAGAAAACCACCTGAGATAATGTGTGCAAAGAAAATGGCTCTGAAGATTAATAGGAGGAAATTGATTTTTTTTTTTTCCCAAGTCTTTTTAACGGGCATAAGTTCTTGGTTGAACTTGCACGGCTTCTAAAAAATGAAGTTAGTAATTTATTGAAATGTGAATCAGTTGACTCAAAAATTTCATATAAGTTTTTAACTGTAGTATTAGAAAAGGAAGAAAAGTTCCACATTCCAGAAACAGCCATAAATTTCACAGGAAGAAAGAAAAAATATGGAGTTGAAATAAGTATCAAACCAAGATGAATGGTCTCAAACTCTGAAAGCTGCCAAAATACCCAAGCCAAATGGAGGTTTATTCTGAGGTAAGCAGGAAAAAAATAGGAAACTCTTAGTAGTATATCCACAAACTTACTGAGAGCTGTAAAAATAATGTGAGTAGAGGAAGTCAAATGTTGTCAGAGTATGTAGAAAGTGATTTAATGTGGCTATAGCAAAATACTCTCAGAAGACCAATAACCTTCACTGCAGTATGCTTAACATAAACTTGAATTGGTACAGCCTGAGAACACCAAGAGAGCTTTGACATTAATTAAGCATATTTACCATAGATCGTTAATAAAGCAGCCTAGTAAATTGAGATTAGGAAAGATGTTATTTTATTTAGATATCAAAAAGAATTTGTGAGAGAAAAACTGCATGTATCCCTTAGAGTATCTCAGTTTTAGATAAATTTTTGCTATGATAGAACCCCTAAGGTCAGAAAATAAAATTGATTTGTGAAAGGGTTGATAAGAGAGAAATACAGTACACCTTGGAAGGTAAAGAATTACAATTAATCACAGTACTACACAGAGTAGTTGCAAATTGAAAAACTCAAAATGAAAATCTAGGTAACAGTGTACTGCTTCAGATATTTGTGCTAGTGGAGTGAAATCTGTTTTTTTTCCCCTTTTCCAGAGCATGTAAGTAAATTTAAGAGTATACTTACAAGCAATGTATCTGTATCATGTGCCCGTACTTTAACAAAGATTTTTTCTGTACAAAACAGTTGATTTATTGCACTGTAATGGAAGATATACTTACAGATGTTCAGGTTTGAATATTACTGGTGTTTTTATTGTAAAGCTGAAAATCCTAATAAATCTGATAGGTACATAGCAACACACATGATCACAATGATGCCACTGTGCTTTATTTCTTTACATTATATTAATAATTTATATTTCATTACATGTTTGATATAATTTCATATTTATTATTGTTGTGACTGTAATTCTGACTGCTGCTTAAAAGGACATAGATTTTAACTATGAGATATATTCTTGAACACCACTGGTAGACTTTGCTTTTTGTTTTTCAGTTACTTGTATTGTATTTAGAGATGGCCAGCCTCCCACCATCCACATCTGCTGTCAATTCACAAGCAGTTGGTGTAAGTCATGCATCATCAGCATTTTGTTTGCTTACTATTCTGTCTCATCTGGGAAGCCATTATATGAAGTAATAGAAGCGGAAATAAAGTACCCTCCCTCTTTAAATTTTCAGCAGGGATCCTGCTTTTCGTAACTTCTGCAAATTGCACCATTAAATTGCATATGTTGGCCTGTTGGGTACCCATAATTAGATAAATAAGGAAAAGTGTCCATAAACTTCATGAACTGACTAACCTAGTGAGACTGCCAGTGAAATAAACCAGCAGACTATAGTACTTCCCAGCTTTAACTTTTTTTTTATCTCAGTTCAACCAGCTCAAAAACTGGAAAGCTATCTCAGAAATGCAGTATATCTGCACACTGCATATAACACACATACAAGCTCCCTTTGGCTCAATACTCTACCTCTTCAAAGGTATGAATTGGAAACTGTCAGAGTAATTTCAACAAATTGTTGAAAAGAGAGAAAGTAAATTTCCTCAGTAGAAAAAATTGATCGAATAATGAAGATCGGCTAAAATAGTAATTTTTGAATTCACTTATGCATTTCTTTCAAAAGTTTATTTTGTGAAATATCTGGTTAATTCAAATAAGGTTTAAAAAGAAGCAACATGAATTTAAACTCTGTAGGAAAAACACCCTAGAGTGGTGTTACATGAACAATTCCCTGATACAAAATATGATATAACATATTTTCTTTTATTGTAGCAAGAACAGAGAAAATATTGGAACCTGGGTGTATTTTCCTCCCTTTTCAGAGCTCAAAGAAAGAACAATAAATTGACCTCTAACTCACAGCAGCAGAGAGGTATTTATTTTTCCAGAAATATACATACTATTTGCTGAAGTACAGATCGGGGTTGGTGGCATGAAGGACAAAGCCATTGGCCCTGCCTTATAGTCAGCAAATTCCTGGAGACTTTCCATATAGAAATTAAAAATTAGAAACTTGAAAGAAAAGACAATTCAATGTGATTTTAATTAGTATTCAATTAGCTTATATTTCATTTTTTATTTATATTCCAAGTCAAGGGACAGTTACTATTTTCCTACCATGAAACATGAAAAATTTTATGAATGAAGTATCACAAAATTTGCAGTTGTCTTCGTTCATTAGTTTGTAAGTAAGCCAAGCCTTTATACAGACTTTGAAGTGTTTTATTCTGGTTGTATTGGCTAAAAACCCTATGTAGAAGGCAAAAGTGTGGTCTTCCAGATGAGCTAATGCTCTCACTGAAGGCTTTTTCCAGCAGTGCCTGGCCAAGGAAGTGTACACATTGATGAGTGTGCAAATAACAGAGTGTTTTTCTTGCCCATATTTGCTTGGCCTCAAAGCAGACTTTATAATTAGTAGAAACAAATGCAGGCGGGCAGACAGGCCAGGCCCTTCCCAGGGCCACACCCCATTCCATGCGCTTTGCCCCCTCTTAATTATGTCATTAGCAGAGGCACTGGCAGGCTCTGCCTTGGCCACGGGTGGGTCCACCCTGGAGCTGGGGAAACTTCCAGCAGTTTCTCACAGGGGCCACCTTGGTAGTGCTCCTCCCCTGCTCCCAAACAGACTTAGAGCTGGGGGAAGTCTAGCAGTTACTTACAGGCACCACCACTGTAGCCCCTCCCCTGCTATCAGACAAACCCACCGCAAAAAAACCACAAAAATATTTCTGTATATCTGCCTTTAAACATCCTAAACAATGTCTCTGAATCAACTGGTTTTCACCATTGACAAATGAAGGCGTTCACTTCATTAGCTAAAGTTGACAGAAGCAAAAAATTAGGCAAGATCAGTCTCAGACTCAGAGTAGATGGACTAGAGTTCTCAGTAGAAAGATCTTCCAAACATGTTACATTCGTGCAAAAAATGAAACTAAACTTCTATAAACTAATTTATCAGCAAATTTTTCCCATACTTTTCTAAAAGTTAAATTATGCAAACTAGTTACAAGGTTTTTAATACCTCTTGACTTTTTCCAGAATGTAAAACTTTTGTTTAATATGTATTGGCTAGTTTTTTCTTCCAGTCTACTTAGAAAAAAACTCCACCCCCTAAAAAAAAAAAACCAAACCCTAAGTAACCTAATGGTCTATAATTTTAAGTATTTTTGACAGAATGTGTTAACTTGTTAAAAACTTTCATCACAAAATTCTGAAGGAACCATTGTATGTATTGACTATGAGTAATATATTAGTCACAGTACTATCATTGTTTTCATATATTGTTTTTGAGAGCCTTAATACATGACATTTTCATTTTAAAATGAAGTATATTCCTAATGCAGATAATATACCTGCAATCAAAATAGTTTTAAATTATTGAGCTTAATGGAGTTTAACTCTCTTGATATTGGATAGATAATACAAAAAATAAATGTACTATTTCACGTGATTAAAAATGCTTTCCAAATTTTACTTTTGTTTTGGTTTGGGTTTGGGGTTGTTTGGTTTTGTTGGTTTTGTGTTGTTTTTTTTTTAAAGACTACTTTTTATGAGGTCATTTACAGATATAATCATGAGTAGATGTGACTTCTTTTATAGCTAAAGCAAATGAAGCATATCTTCAATTAGAAACTTTTGAAAATGTGCTGTGGTAGCCTACTGAGAATGGAATTGCTTTCCTTCACAGCTTCACACCCACTCCTATTTAGAAGCTCATGGCTGTAGATGAGTGCTGCAAGTGCAATATCCTTCTCTTCAAGTATTTTCAGACACTGTGCACTTCAAATAACCTATCTGATGTGTAGTTTGGGATATTTCAGAAATATTTATGTGCTTGCTTTACACTAGGTACCCACCTTAGTTTTGCTAAGTAAAGTTTTGCTGTAAAACATAGTTGAGTAAGTATAGCTGTTTGTGTAGACATAACTGTAATGATTTGCACTCCATATATAGGAGGAAGCAAGTTTTCAAATCTTTTGCCATGCTCCAGCAGGAATCCACTCTGCAATGTGGACAGCATAGCTGTTCACAGTGTGGTCGTGCTCTAGTCAATTCTTCCATTTCTTTCTCTCTTTTCCTTTATGTAAATTGTTTCAATTTCTGACTTGATATTTATTATTCATAGTAATAAAATGAATGTGTTTCAAAAACAAAAATCAATTATAGCTGAAAGGTATTTAAAAAAGAAAAAAGAAAAGAGACTTTAACAGTAGTGTTTTATGTTCTTATGACAAGCTCATACTGGCAGTTGAAGTTATTAAGACACAGTAAGACATCGTAAGATAAAGTGATGGAATTGATGTCAAGAAACAAATTACAGTTAAGGGCCAGAAAACCACTGATACTTTCATAGAAGAATTACACAGGGAAGCTTTCAGAAATTTTCATACATAACCAATAATTAAGGTTTTTTAGAATTACTTTCAAATGTTCAAGGCCCAATCAATCGTATCAATAATCTCTGTATTCTCTCACATGAGGTTAATTTTGCTTATTAAGTTGCTGTTGCTAAAAAAAACAAACAAACAAACAACAAAAACACCAAAAAACAAAGGAGGCAATACTAGCAACATAAACACTGTCAGGATATAGCTGTGGTTCTTTGGACTCTCACAATTTCTGGATATGGTTAGGAGTAGCAAGAACATTTCCAGCACCTTACCACGTATGTGGCTTACCTATTTGAGCAGCTAAGGGAGTTCACTAGTATGGATGTGGCTAGATACTGCCAGTTGACAGCAGAGACAAAGGACAAGCCCTGCTGACACTATTTAGTATTTTAGTACAGATGTAGTTACAGATGCCAGGCTGAGAAACATAGTATAAAGACTCTGTCAGTTGAGTGTAAAGACCATTAAGTCCTCAGCCAACAACTTCTGGGTCTTTGAACCGAAGGAGGCAATAGTATTAATATCACATAGAATTTCCAATGAGCTCAAGACTGCTGTTATAATTGGAAGACAGCTGAAACAAAATTAAAGGAAGCTGGCTCTTCCCTTACATCAGAAAGATCCTTTCAATATTAAAATAAGAATTTGTAACCCAGAGATGTTCAAAAGGTGCCATAAGTACTCCAGAGTTGACACACCCTTATTTTTGTATTTCATGGATGTTAATCAATTGAAGACTAAGATCTTTCTGTTTTCCTACTCATTCAGAGTTAAATATGGAACACCTCAAAAGTGTTGAAGGGAGGGTATCAGCTAAGACCTCCGATTTTCCTATCAGTTCAGGAAATGCATAGCATAGGCATTTTTAAAAGTATTGGCAAGTAGAACATTGTGAATTGCTGTTGTGCAGAATAAATCTAATGGATATAAAAGTAATCAAATCCAAAATTCTTCTGAGCATAATTATTCTATTGTATCATAAATCAAACAAAGAATGATTGATTTAGGATTAAACTAGTAGTTTTCCTAAAAACATACATCAGTTGTTGGTGTAAAAAATTTCAAGACAGGAAACAATTACTTTAGAACTTCCCTCAAAACAAATTATATTCATAAAATTTATTTCATTTCATATTTATTTATAACATGTCTGAAATATGTTAGGGTAAGAGAATAGGCCTTAGGAGCTTGAAACAATACCAAATCAGCCATTCTAAGTACATTTTTGTCTTAAGATTTTAGTTTGATTATAATTGAGACAACTCAACAGCTGCATATAAAAGCTTTTTCTCCTTCTGAATCAGAAAAATGGACAATAACTCATGTTTCAACAAAATTCTAGAAATAAAAATACTTTCTTAGCAGAAAAAAAAAGAAAAAAAATTAGACTGTTTGAATAGATGATGAGTACTACCATACCTCAAAATTACTGTTTGTCTTGGTAAGATTGCCCAAGAGGGGAACATTCAGTGGTATTAGTAGCTATAAAACTATCAACTTCAGGTCATCCATTGAATAGCTGTGATTTTTTAAACTAATTCTAGGAAATTAAATGATTCAAAGTTTGAGTTTTTAAGGGACACAGTTTCAGGTGATATTCATGTCCTATTTTGATGATAATAGGATCTGTTTAGACAGGCTTTTTGTTCTGAACAGCTGCTACAAAGACTGAAACCTTGATTCTTAATGTTCACTCTGCTCTCATTAGGCTTGATGACAGTAAGATTTCAGTGAAGACTGAAGGACTGGATGTAAAAGTTTCTAAATATTGCTTAGGAGAAACAACACTGACTTTTTTTTTTTTTTAAGAGAAAACATAACTATTATCTATAGATTGAGGGGTTTTGCAATAAAAGCATTTAACAATTTGAAATTATGTTTAGCTTAAAAGTTATTTTATTTGAGCTCATTTCACTGACAGGTGACTGAACTATGAGATTCCTCTCACTGACGTTTAGACATATCCCTCGCAGACATTTACTTGAATGAGGCTGGTCCGCATCTCAGCCCTTGAGAAGATCATGGAGTCCAGGTTCTTAGAATCCATTTCCAAATATTAAAAGGTTTTCCTGGACTAAAAATACCCCAAAACCTGACTAGATCTAGCATAGAGAAGAGTCCTGCTTTGAGGAGGTCATTGGATTAAACGACCTTCAGTGTCCTTTTCAACAAATGTTTCTATGACTGTGCTTGAGCAAATCACCCTATGTTTTCATTATAGTCAAAGAAGGCATATCATATTTGTATTTTGTATTGAGTGAATTCCACGCTTTGTGTCGTCTTTCTGAACTATTTTAACACCTAATATATCTCAGAGTTTATATCGCTTTTTTTTTGTAGAGCGCAATGACGTAGATTTTCTAAAATTCTTTTCATAGAATGAGACAAGCCAGACAAAATTATCTCAGAAATCCAACTCTTCACATTTCTAGTAAGTGACCAGTGATAAAGAGGTAAGCTTAAAATAAATTGACCTCTAAAAACTGAAATAAATTATTATTGAGTCTATTTTCCAAACATTATTCTTGCAACACTGAGGGAATGTGTCATAATTACTCTCCCTGCCATTTCAATAACAAACATAAAAGAATGGGGTAGAGAGCTCTGGTTTTATCGAGCCATCAAACATTACTGAAACCAGGCATAGTTTAACCACAAGAAAAAATATATTTGAAAAATTTAGTCTTCTAAGTTCCAGAAAAGTCATGGGGACTGAAACGCATGCTTGATAAAGTTCCTCAGCATTCTGCTGAAAACAATTCGTAGGATATGATCCAAGAAAAACTGTTTTCCTTCAACAGATGTTTAGTAAAACCTTTAAGAAATGCGAAAACTTCTTTCTGAATTTAATCTGAGAAAATGAAAGTATTTTGGAGTGCACCTTTTTACAACTATTTAGTTATTAAATTATTGGTTCATTTGATTTTTTTTTTATTTTATAAAGCATTCGTGATCCATATTTCTGCAAATGGATATACAGGGTTTTAGAAATATTTGTACAGATGTTCTTTTAAAGTGTTGAAAACATTGGAGGGACTATGAATTTGACTGTATGAATTGTACAGTCTACACTTAGAGAGTGCATTAATGCCCGGGCTTTCAGTTTACTAAGGAATCAAAAAAGATTTTGAAATTGTTCTTTCTTAAATGTGAAAGACTGGAGGTGGAACTGCATGTGCCTCATGAGGAAATTCAGATGCTGGAGCTAAACCTGGACATTACAAGTTCATGTCTGATCAAGAGCTGTTGCTGTACCCCAGGCTCCTGCTTCCTTTGAAGGCTTATGCAAATACTATTCTGGAATCCACAGAAGGAAGCTGTGTGCAGCAGACCTACACTAATTAGTGTTTTCTTATCAAGCAATGGTGATTTTAATCAACTTCTCAATTTCTCCTGTGAACCACCAGCCTTCCCAGATCATAGATGAGCAATTACAGGGATCTAAAATTTGTGCTATAGAAGTTATGTTATTTCCTGTGAATACCTCATATCCATTATTGTTTCATTGTGCTTTCTTATAAGTATTGATCTCTTTTACATGGAAGCAAATGTATTGAAAATATTCACTCCACAAGAACAAGCACGGATTCTCATAGTTATTTGTAGACTAAAATGGAAGAGTGCTCAACTCCAAGGTGACATTCATTCCTTTTAACTATGCTGCAGCTGTAGCCAAGTTAAAAAAAATCCATCATCATTAAATTTATAATGTAAACAAAATATTATCTAGTCTCTAAAAGTTAAGTTTACAGGGACATTCTAATACAGACATGAAACTGATAACTTTGATGATCTTTGTGTTCCTCTTGCTAATAGAATTATATTGTACAATCCACAACATTAGCTTCAGGGTAACTAGGTTAACACATAATGCATATGTAAATCACATAAGGAAATTGTCAGAATAGGTTTACATGGAAATTGAATCACATTTGTCATATTAGGATAGACACAATGTCATTTGTCATATGCCTTGCCTTGTGAAATTCAGTCAGAGTATTTGGCAAAGCTGAACAGTTCAGAAGTTGCCTAATTAATACTCATCTCAGTGCTTGCTTGTAGGTATTGTTTGGGCAAATTTTAACACACATTTTCTATACCTATTCATTCCTGTAACATGCTACTAAGCTATATGTAAACACACATTATAGAAACTTACACCATAAAGATACATCACTCTTAAAAGTCTGTTATTTGGCTAAATTAATCTACCCAGTTACTGAGTGTTTAGTCACATTAATTTTGAATATTTTTTTCTTAACTAGAAACCAGACTAAGCATGTGTCATTTCCTTGGCACAAGAGACACAAAGGGGAATATACTACAGCAAATGAGAAACTGGAGAGAAGTGGTTAAAATGGAGAAAAGAACAGGATAAGAGATCCAGAAATAAATGAAGAAAATACAGGTAAAGCACTTGGAATAGAAATAAGATCAAAATTGCAAACTAGACTGGGAGATACGTTAAAGTGAAATGAGATAAAGCACCTTTGTGGTGGCCATGTACAGTCCTCACTTTTGTCTTCACCTCAGGTACTGTGTGCCAGGGTGCAATAAATTCTTTTATAAATAAACTCAATAGTTTTGACTTATTTAAGCAAATATGGAACAATGGCAAGTGTTCAGTTCAGATATTATGGTTTTCTTTTTCTGAAATATTTGCAAAGAGTTGTTTTTTGCACATGCTTAGGCATACTTGGAAACTCTTAGTTTAACACCTTCAAGAGCAAGGAATAAAGAACTAGTGTGATGCTCTGCAAAGCCATTCATGCATGAGATAAATTCAGCTTCAAGAGGAATACATGAGAATACATTAGTGCACTCAATTTCTTTGGGTTGGGCTCCAGGGAGCTTATTTTTAAAGTGGTGTACAGGAGGTCTTCAGTCCACACAGACGTTTTGCTGAGGTATATTGTTAATAAATAATTTGATTTGTGCACACATGTCCCTTACATGGCTTTAAAGATTTATTGCTTAGTGGCTGATTGAACTTAGCAGGTGAATTGAAACAAGGTGACATGGGACCATTGCATCTAAGTACAAGATGGCAAATTCATCACTGCACAAGCTGTGTCTTAAGTGCTAGACCTATACAGCCACAAAACAGATGTGGGTTTATATCAGTATGTTTACATTGTCTAATTTTAGGCCTAACATTAGATGCTTAAACTAGGATGTTCATTTCCATACTGTCCTTAGGGTTTAGCTAGAAAAGAGAAAGACAGAGGAAAAAAGAGCAAGAAACTCCATCAAAGGTTGATGTAGAGCCAGAATTTATCAGTGAAATTTGAGGATAGAGCTAACCTCATCAAAGCTGCCAACAATTAGTGGTTTTGCCCTCTTTCTTGACTTTCCCTGTGTCAGCACTGACATTTGTCTGACCCTTGTCAGTGGTCTTGTTCAGGGGCTAAACCGGTGTAAAACTACTTGTTTGTTGAATGAGTCCTCTGCTCTGAGCCAGCTCATTGAGCAGCAGACAAATGTCAGTGCCAACACGAAGGAAGCTGGGAGAGCATGTAAGTGAAGCAAAGCAGCTACATGCTATACAACCCCGTGTTCTTCCAATGGAGGAGGTAGAGTTTCTCTCTCATTCACACATATGAAGAGTGGTTTTCTAATTCAGATCCAAAACTTAGTTGTCCAAAGTTAGGTCCTGCCCTCTCTTCTATCTCAGATTTAAGCAGCTGCTCAAAGGCGCAGTCCAGTTTGCTTCAGCTTCTGTTGCTGGCCTTGTTTCTCACAGCTTTTTGATTTCTATATCCCATTCATATCCTGTTTTCCTCCTAATTCTCTAAAATCCTTCCTGGACCACCTCCAAGTTGTGGCCCCAACATTCACAAATTTTATATGAAAGAAATGAAAATTTCTACTTTAATTATAGGTCCACATGATTTTGGGGTAGACTTTTATTTCCTCATTCCTGTTCACTTACTTTATAAACAAGTTTTTATTGGTTCTTATTCCTTAGCCCAAAAATCCTCTTCAACTGACATGGCTAACAGGAATGACAGGGAAAGCTGTTAACAAGAATGCAGTCATATGAATCAAAACCCAATATTTTTTTCTTTCATTGGTGATTTCATTCAAGGGACTGAATAATTATCAAATTAATTTTTTTCAGGATCATTTACTGCTGTACTTTAAGATCTGGTTTAAGTTGTTCTTTTATTCAATGGGTTTTCCCTCTATCCTTCTTATTTCTGGGGATCATTAGAATCTGGGTATTAGAAATGCTAATAATATAAAGCCCCTATCTTTCTCTATTTCAGGAATACAGTTCTGTCAAATTGGTTATCTAACAGGTAGACAAAGTGAAGATACCAGTGGTAAATGCTTTACTACCTGCCTGGGAGACTTTCTCTACCATAATGAAACATTTCTGCAGTTAAGATGGAATCTGTTCTTTTTTAGCTATGAACTCTACTTCTCTTCTTAGTACCTCACAACTCGTGAATAACATATCAACTCAAGGCCTAAGACAAGAAATGGTGTGAGAAAAAGTTATTTTCGTGGTCTATATAGGAAGAGAAAGGAGTCTGACATTTATTTTATTGTAGGTACTCCTTTTCTTTGTGTTAAGAGTCAAGCAGAAGCAGTTTTCTGCATTATGTTTTAATGGCCACATTTTCAGGTTTTTACCATGAAGGTCCAAAGAGGGAAGGTATAGAGAAAAAAGGCTTGATTTTCCCATATAAATTATACAAGTTTACAAGTTCTTGAACTAGCATTTCTCTAGCGAAGGGAGGCCCCAATAAAGTTATATTTACTCATCAAACAGGCTGTCAAAAATACTATGATATCTTCCCTTTCTTCAATATATTTTCAATATTGCATTGTTGACTTTCTTGTATTTTCTGTGAAGGGAAATGAAACATGGATATAACCAGGGCAAAAGGAAAAACAATCATTTTGAAGAGTTGACAAGTGCTTTGAAATTTAAATCTTTGGTAAAGCAATTTTTTGTCAATGGAAGAATACTGAAATAACTGGGTGCTTCCTTGCACAAGAACTGGTCCACAGAACGGCTGAAATGACAAGATTATAACCTGTATTATTCTTTATAATATATTATTTTAATCTTTCAACTACAGAGACAATAATTCATAAATGAAATTAGGCTATGTAAAAGTTTAGATGATAAATATTTAAGAAGGCATTAATTTAAATTTGTATAAGGAAGAACCAAATTTGAAAAATACTATCAAAACTTTTATTAAATTCAAAGAAAAACCATTTTAAAATAACTATGAAAAGATAAAATAAATAGACAAGTAAGAATATACTCAATAATGAATATAGTATTTTTGAGATTACAAAGACAAACTCTTAGAAGATAAGAAATGACAGAATTAGTTTAAGCAATTAATCTAAGAAATTTTAATTTGCCAGTGGTGAACAAAGTTGTGTAATTATGCCACTCTAGATTAATTTTTTGTGAACCTTTCTTTCAACCAGTGACCAAGATAGACAAAACAAAACATTAAAAAAATCTTCTTAACAGAGAAAATGTATCCTCACATCATTTTCTGTGGAACACACAACTGAAACACCTTAACAGTTCACAGCTACTGATAATTTTATTTTTGCAGTTCCTTTCTGTGACATGAAGATAGTATTATCCTTATTTTCCAAATAAAGATCAGTATTCAAAGAAACTGAAGTAAATCATTTTCATTTACATTGCGAAGCAGGTAAGCTGTCAGAATCTTTAACATAGTGAAATCAAAGTTTTTTCTCCAATTTCATAAAGAAAATCACTGAAATCTTTGCTAAAACTATAGGTAATGTGAAAAAGTGTTTTACATTAGGAAGTTCAAGTGTTAAAAAACTGAATAGAGGCTACTGTCAGCTCTACCTATGGTAAATGACTAGAAGAAGCAACATTTCATCACAAGGACACATGTTGGTTTTTGCAGAACTATTAAATGATTTAGTATTTGTTATGTTGACATTTTTGTGAAGTTTTCCATCTAGCTATCCAGTGCTGTTTTTTAAGGCTGATCTTTTATCAGACTTAGAACAAAAGTTCTAAGGCACAGGTGACATGGAGAATGTTCCCCTTCTAGTAATAACTGATTTGAGAATCTAAAAGCTTTTGAGCATCCATCTAATGAAAAAAGAACTGTTATGTCATACCTTGGTCTTTCATTAAAAATAACTTTATATTAATGTAACAGAGGAAAAGTGCAGGCAACCAAATTCTAGCATTTCCTGTTAGTATAAATGAGGAGAAAGTTCTTAATTTAGCAAAACTTTCCATTTTTTTCCCTTCATTGCTGTATTGTTGTTTTCAGGGTTTCTGCAGTCATTGTGAAAATGGCTGTCATTAATTCTTAAACAAACCCACTCCCACAAAGAAAAAAAACTTTTTAGAGTGTTCCAAGGCAGGTTAGCTTATAGATATAGTCTAAAATGGCACAATTCATGATCTGGCCACAAACTTTTTCTGCCCTAGACAGAATTATTCACTACTAATTATATCCTTAGAACACTTCTTGGTAAAATAAACTATCACCTTTAGAATCTAGGTCTCTAATGTCTACATTAGTAGCAGCCTGTGAGCAACATTCAATAGAAAGTCATATAGTAAGCTAGAAGTGTGCAAATGTTATAATTTGCATCCATCCCTTTCACTTGTCACTTGCAAGAGTCTAGTTTACCTAACTAGACTCTTGCAAGTGCTATTTTGTTCACTGAAGAGAAAAAAATATCATCACGGGCTTAACCTCCAAAAGATAAGCTCTGATCGTTCTCGTTAAAGATACATGGTTGTATGGTGGATTTTATGCAAAAACATGCAACATTTATTTAACAATTTTTTTCTTGCAGAATTCTAGCCATTTTCATTCCATTACCAACATGGTTACCTACATGTTTGTGCAGGTAAATATAACAATATCTCATGCACTCTATGCAGCCTCTTCAGAACAGGCCCATACTCACAGAATCACAGAATCACAGAATGTTAGGGATTGGAAGGGACCTCGAAAGATCATCTAGTCCAATCCCCCCTGCCGGAGCAGGAACACCTAGATCAGATCACACAGGAACGCATACAGGTGGGCTTTGAATGTCTCCAGAGAAGGAGACTCCACAACCTCTCTGGGCAGCCTGTTCCAGTGC